>JXTB01000013.1:804959-816039 GCA_002914805.1 Parasponia andersonii
ATATATATATATATAGTTATGTTCTCCTCTATTTAGGATTGACCAAATGGTTTTAATAATTAATTCCATTATTTCACTAATCCGCTAGTGTCTTGAAGATTCAGATCGAATTTGCTTCTGACATCTAGGCGTACATTCGTGTAGCGTGACGCGTCACCATATTAATTATTCTTTCTGCAATTTGTATATTTGAAAACTAACATGTTCAAAGTTTAGCCTTAGCACAGGTATAATTATTTGTGACTTGTCAGGTTGTGTGCGCTCAAATGTATACTTGCACGCCGCCCTTATAATTCGGTTGTTGTAACGTATTTAATAAACCAAGTTCATTAATATAGAAAGGACATACACAGTGACGTGTATGTATGTAAATTAATTTAAGAGTATTTATGACATTATTTATATGTTTATAAAGCCAATTAAATAAAAAAATTACAAAATAAAAGAAGTTATTATGTTCTTAAAAGTATATACTCAAGTCATACCTACGTGTTGCGATCTCTATGTGCCACTCAGTTTCTGGTCAAGAATTTTGCTTTCTTAGCACGTTTAGTCAAATATTGACTCTAGTGTATATTAACTCTGTCGATCGTTATATGTAAAATTTTGTACTATAAAAACAAGGAGCATAACATTAGTGGGGGCGTGTACTTGGTATTATCATCAAAATACAAATTAATGAGCAGTACACTAATATCAGTCTCACTTGACATATTACTTAACATAGAATTAGGAAAAATCAACGATGTGCTTATAATTTTTACTAAAACATCATTTGGTTTGTTGTCACTACCGCTAAAAGTAATTAGAAGACGTTTCCGAGAAGTCAGTCATGTGTTTACCAAACGTCTAGGAAGTGAACTCGTGTTTTTGTCGAATATATATTATAGCGCTAATATAATTCGTGCGTATTTTTATTACTTATATGAAAAATTATCTTTATGCTACTGTGTTTTATAGCCAAATATTTATAATTGTGTATAGCCAAATATTTTCAGTTGTGTATATATAACCAAACATGATATAATAATTGCCTTTTTCTATTGTATAATAATCATTAGTTGTTAAAACTAACAAGTAGTCAATACTAATAAACAAACAAGTTTTTAAATAAATATAAGTGGGGCAAAAAAAATAGTTATATGGCAGTTAAGGAATAAAAAGAACTAAAAATGGGGAAATCAGATCTTCGTGAACTTAATTATTCCATTCAAAAAGAAAAAAAATTAATTAGTGAACTTATTTGAATTAGTAGATAATGTGTATTTATACATATATAGACAATTTGTCTCAGAAACTGCCTCAATTTGTTTTCGTCTTTTTGTAATTTTTTTTTTTTTTTTTGGTCTCTGAACACTAACAATTTTCTTAATCATATAATTGCATGTGTGTGTCGTGTGTCTGAGTATACCAAGTTTAGCTATTGCTCTATTTATAGAATTGAAAAGCCTTGGAAAGCAAGCAAGAACACGATGCGCCTACTGCCCATAAAGGCCGGCGCATGGTTCCCGGAAATTGGCCAGCTTCGGCCTATTAAATGATTCCCACGTTGTGAATTGGTCAGTTTTCCATTTGATGAAGTCTGCAAAATTCAACTGATTTGTATAGTTACTAGTTACAACATTTCTATTGTACAAACATTATTCAATAAATGTAATCAATATCCAATATTGCATTGTCAGTTTTCTTAATATAATTTTAGCAAATTAGCACAATCAAAATGCTGAAATTAAAATAATCCAATCAACTCAGTTAGATATTCCAGTGATATTAACAATGACAATTAATTATCAGTTTTTATCTAGAAAAGAAATTTTAAAAAACTAATATCTCATTGTTCACATTTATTGGGCTACCCAATTACTAGGCTAGGCGTGTGACTCATATTTAATCAATCCAATGAGCTATACAGCCAAGTGGTAGTCTTCTAATTTAACTATTTGATCTCCAGTAGTAGAGTGTCATACCGTAAGCTTAGCCCGGGAAACAATATGGCTACAAAAAAAAATTAAAATGTGATTTTTAATTATTTAATTTCAGAAATCATTTCACTAAACAACGGAAATTGTACTTTTAAGTATACGTGTCTATATCTGGTATAAGTGCCAAAATAGTTGGCAGTCATAAGAAACTATAATCCCGTGCCACATTAATTCTTTGTTTAAAACACCTTTGCATATAACCAAGTCTTAAATCCAGTAAAAGATGTTATTTCACCAAATTTATATGGTTAGTTATAGTTTTGTATTTAGCAAATATATTTTATCAAATAAAAAAGTATATTGATTTATTTAGATCTCACTTATTTACAATTCAAATAAAGTCATGTTTATAAATACATAACTATAATAAAGGCAAGATAGGCAAGATGTAGAATGAAGTTGATTCATACCTTTGAAATTATTTTCTTTTGACATACTTTTGTGGTATTTTGTTTGTGATCTTATTCAATGAATCATTTAAAATGCATCAACAGACTTATGAGTTTTCATGAAGATAAGTCAATATCACTAAAGTTCACTATAACGAAAATAAAGTGTCAAACTTTATTTATACATTGTGAATTATTTGTTTATTAATTATAAAGAACCTGTATTCATTTCTTTAATTTGTGAATATATATTATAATCACATAAATACTCATTGTGTAATAATTGGAGCTATATTCAGATAGTTGTATGCAATAATAAAATACAGGACATGTTTAGTTAGTAGGACAGGACTGGATTAGACTGTATAGTTATTATTTAGGCTTGGACTGTATAAAATTATGTTGAATTATATTTGTGCTCTATCTCGTCTGGTAAAGTGTAGGATTGGACTAAATAGAACACATAACATCCACATCATTAGGAAAATATATAGTGATATATTATATCAAAAGAAAATATATGGGACCATATTATTGAGAAAAAGAGAACAATGTAACAAAAAGAGAAAGTGATGACCCACTTCAATTGGGAACGAGTAAATTAAGGAAATGATCGGACTATTTGGAACTCATCTTCCATACATATTTTCCTTCTTGCTAGGAAATATGAAGTTCATTAATTATATATATATATATATTTAAATATATATATATAAATAAAAAAAAAAAAAAAAAAAAAAAAAAAAAAAAAAACACCACATAGGGATGCCTCCCGTAGGGAATAATATCCAGAACTTTCATTGACACGAGTCCATCTTGCAAGGCTATCAGCCAAAGCATTCTCTACTCTTGGTACAAAATTGAAACTAATATTACTGAAATACATACAAAGGCCTTGAGCTGCAAAGGAAAGATCATAAAGAGCGCCAGTCAGGTAGACCTTTTTTGTTAGATAAAGCTTTAACCACCACTTCAGCATCTGACAATATTAGTACCTTGTACCATCCTAGTTCCTTGGCCGAAACCAGAGCTAGATGAATTGCTTTCAACTCCGCATCTAAAGCATTGAGGGCCAAGTCGCGCTTATACCCCACTCTTAAAATGCTTCCTTCGCAATTTTTAAAAAATGGGTGCCATACATGAGCATAATCACCTACCAAAGAAGCATTGGTATTGACGGTAATCCATCCCCGACCATGGAGTTTATTCTCTCTCCCTCGAGTCACCTCCCCTGGGTTCGGGTCTTGAGTTTGCAAGTCCGCATCTCCGAGAATGCAGTGTAAAACTCCTTCTGTATCCCAGTTGGGTCTACTAATACATACCAGAATAGGAGATTATTTATAGTCTTCCAAATTAGATCAAGGATGCATGCTGCACAGCATATTGAGTCATCCTTATTTAAGGAGTTGTGTGCCCCAAGAAGAAAGTGGATGAATTCCTTAATGTTCTGACAATCAATTTCTTTACTTCGAATGGGCCAGGGAGTACCAAACCAGATCATTTTAGCTACCACACAGTCCTTAGAAAGTGAATAGGTGATTCTGGCTGTAAGTTGCAAAAATGGCGGTTAATATCTCTCGTTTGAAGAACACAATTCAGGTGTTCTTTTGTGGGGAGGATATCATTCGCGATTTGCCAAAGCAGCAACTTGTGTCTTTCGTGAATCTTCACTTTCCACAGATTTTTCCAAATTGAATCACCCGAGAGAAGTATATTACGTTGATCAAACTAGTATGCTCATTTGACTGAAGACTTCCCCGTAATTGATTCCTTCCAAATTACTTGGTCTCAGTCAGGGGCACCTGGGAGAATCCTAACTTTTAAAATTTAAATTTTCTCCGCCCTGTGACTGTCAAATATCAAGTTGATCAGGTTTGTGTCCCATTCTCTCGTTCCTGTACTAAAAAGATCAGCCACTTTGATGAGCGCTCTAGGAACACCAGCCCGAGGAGGATTGAAAACAGTACTCAATTCATCTTGTTTAACCCAAGGGATCCAAGGATGTTTCTATGTGTCAATAGAATCCCCATGCCCCACCATAAAACAGCTCGCATCAGACATGAGTTTCTAGACGAAAAGGATCTCTTTTCCAAGGAGGGAGTCACCTGGCTTACTCTGAACCTCCCAAAAATCTGTCTGGTAATAGTATTTTCCCAGAAGAAGGTTAACCCAAGGCCTGTCAGCGGCAGTTAATAAGTTCCAAGCTAATTTGGAAAGAAGAGCTGTGTTGACATCTTCTCAATCCTAGACCCCCATAGCTTTTTGGATTGCACAAACTCTCCCAAGATTTCCAAGCTATATATCTATTGTTGCAGCATCAAGCTCCTCACAAATAGCTTTTAGGATTCTGAAGGTAGACACAGTATAGGTTGGGATGCTCTGGATAGCTGACATTATGGGAGTGGTCCTCCCCGCTTGAAAAAGCAATTTTGATTTTCAACCTTCCAATCTTTTTAGAATCTTAACACGAATAAAACGAAAATCTTTCATCCTGCTACGAGTAAAAAAACAATGGGTTCCCCAAGTATCTTTCGTTCTTCCTCATCACTTTCATATCCAGCAAAGTAAGAATATCATCACGAACTATTTGGTTTGTATTGGCTGAGAAAATAACACTCGATTTGAGTTTGCTGACACACTGATCTGGCCACTGTTCATATAACTGAACGCACTCAAGTACAGCTTGGACCTCCTCCCGCTTTGCTTGGCAAAACAGAATAGTATCATCTGCAAACATGAGATGCGTAATCCCAGGAGCATCTCTAGAGATTTTAATCCCATTAATTAACCCTTTTTTTTTCCTCTTGCTTCAGAAAGAGTTTAGACAGGACTTCTCCGCAGAGAAGGAAGAGATAAGGTGACAGGGGGTCACCTTGTCTTAAACCTCTCTTTGGTTTGAAACTCTTCGAAGGGGACCCACTGAAAAGAATAGAAAAGCTAACAGAAGAAACACAATTCATCATCAGAACACGAAATTTCTCACAAAAGCCATTAGCTCTGAAAACTTTTTACAAAAAGAGCCACTCCAACTGATCATAAGCCTTATTCATATCCATCTAAATCCCCGTCAGTCCTTCCTTTCCTTTCTTTTTATGGATGGTGTGCAGGACTTCTTGAGCCATAACTGAACACTCTGCAATCCACCTTCATGGGATAAAAGCTGATTGAAATGGGGAAATAAGCTTGTCAATCATCCTCCTCAGTCTGGTAGTCAAGATTTTTACAATGATTTTGTAGCAGAAATTGCACAAACTTATTGGTTTGACTCCAAGCCTTCCCAAGTCTCCAAGATTTCCAACTGTATAGATGTTTCCTCTTCTAATAATAAAGATTGAGAAGGTGGTTGGTTTTGGAGCCAGATCAATCTATTCTCCATTTGCTTAAGTTTTATATCCAACTTTCCAAAATGAGAATGGTGTTGTTTAATCTGGCCATCAACCTTTGACCGGTGATTGCCATCGCCTGCCATTTCCCAAGCCCTTTTGATAACTTCTTCACAAGTATCATCTCTGCACTAAGCTGCCAGAAACCTGAATGGAAAGTCGAGGCTTTCCCGCTCTAGACAGGTGTCTAAAAGGATGGGGACATGATTAAGAACTCCTGGCTTCGGAAAATCAACGCACCATTGAGTGCTCCCAATAGCTCTATCTAGGCATGGCTTCATGTAAGAGCTGACCTCCTGTTTGTTGTGCCAAGTGAAATAGCCTCCAATACAACCTAAATCAACTCCACCGCTCTGCCCCAAGAAATTACTGAGAACATTCTCACCACTCGTGGAAAGGCCTCTGCCTCCAACTTTTTTCCTTTTGGTTGATAACAACTTTTAAATCGCCTATGACTACCCAAGGACTATTGCAATTCATGATCCTCCTCGTCAGATTGCCCCAGAACATTTTTTTTTTCCCACTCTGAAAGGACCTTGTTTTGCACTCATGCATCTTCCATTTGAGTTAGAATAGTTGTCCTCTAGGGTTCTTATTTTAGCCCCTCACAATATGTCTCCCTCTTCTTCTTTTTTTTTTTTTTTTTATCACAACACCAAAATAAAAAATTTCTTCCCTTATTAACGTACACCAAACACCTTAATTATATTGCTTTTATATCAACATTAAGTAATGAAATAGTTTCACAAAAGAACTGATTTTACTTGTATAATCCCAACATTTTAGTCGGTTTGTGTAGGGTAGGATCGGCTTATACGTAAGCAAACGAATCAAGGTACTAATTACGTTTTTCCTGATATCGAAAGAAGAAAACATTTTTCCTTTTAATTTTTTTTTTAATATTTGAAAAAATAAATAAATAAAATTAACAATTTCGTGTATATATTTGCCTTTATTATGATCTCAAAAGAAGCACACGAACACAAATAAATGAATACGTAAACAAAAACTTTTGAGAAGAGGATGCATGTATCATGTTCATAAGCTTTGTTACCACCGCTAAAACAAATTAGTGTCGAGAAATGTTAAGATCAGACTGCTTGCAAAGTCGCTATATTACTTATAAAAGTGCTCCTATTTTTTCTGTCATGACCTTAGACAGGTAGTTGGTGTAATTCCATTCTAGAACGTAATTAGTTGCTAATAGGATCTGTTTCGGCTACGCGTAAACGCTCCTGCTGTAATTAGATTCTTCCTTGTACAATAACAAGACCAAATTAAGTTCACTAGAAAGAAAGAAGAAACCGCATTAAGAGCGATTATTTCGATTAATTTTGGCATTCTTTGTGAACAACCCCGACGATTTCGAGATTTGTCAAGTGTAATTACATGAGGCCATGTGGAGCATTAGAATTGTCTCATCTTGAGACCCCCCCATGTACGACCTCTGGTTATCTTTCAGCTTGAATTACCTAATGATAGTACTATTAAGATAGTTCACATTTCACTAGTTTTATTTTATTTATTATTATTATTGGTGACATGGATTCTTTCTTCCAAGTGGAGGGTTCTACGTTTGAATTCCTTTTTACGGTCAAATTTTCTATCAATGTCTTGCTGTTTAGTTCAAATTTGATTTTATTTGATGCAACTCATAAACATGCACAACTGTTACTCTTACGAAAAACCCGGCCTAAATAGTATTTTCATGAATAGCGAAGTCCCTTAGGGAATACCAAGTCACCAAGCCATTTCTAACATCAGATAAACTTATTATTCATGACTGAACAAATTAACGGTCATACTTATCGGTCTAAGATGCTACAACTAGGGTTTACTTGTTAAAACTCCTAGCTTTCGGTTTCCGATTTTCAATGGGGAACAAAATCCGGGAGATTTTTCCACAGTAACACTCGCTTAAAACAATAAAAAATAAAAAAATAAGAAGAATTAATTACTCTAACAGTTCTTTAAAAATAAAGAAAAAAAAAAAAAACAAAAACCAAAAAACGTCTCATGCATATTAGAATCCAACATTTTTTTATTTTAACCCCTAAATTTTAAGTGTCAACAAAACCAAAAAACAGATCTAATCGAACAAATGTAAGTCAAATTCTTGGTATATTGATCATTATTGACAAATATGAAATGGGGATTAATTAAAAAAATTCAAAAAAGAAAAGGTACAGTGAATTATGAATGGGTTACCAGTTACGTATTTGCCATTTTCACCTAAGAAAAAACGGCGGTTGCCAGGGGCTTGGAGCAGATACCACATGCTAGTAACAACTAAATTCAATAGCAAGAGACAAATTAATCCATTATGGTACATTAGAAACCAATCATCCCCATCTCCCGCCCTTCAAATTAATTAACAAATTTCACGGCTGCTTAACAAAGAAAAGAACCTCAGGAGTCTGTAAATCCAATCTTCTCACATGCATACAGAAATGTTTTGAATTGTACCAAAACAAGTATTACTCCCCAACTGAAAAAAACCTAGAATGTTCACATTAGCTACGGAGAAATGCAACTGTGGCAACCCGTGATCCTACAGAACCACCAAACTCAAAAGTCGGATAGGAGCGAACATGACTAAGATACCGAAATGGAACGGCAACCCCGCTCACTTCCTGGTCCTTGTTGGGTTCTTCAACTTCCTGGGAGCTTCTGGTGCTTCTTTTGTTAAAACTTTCCACTTCTTCCACCAATTCGTCTTTTGTACTGTTGCAGGATGTGATCACCTACCATCACCACCAATGAAAAATCTTTGAAATAAATTCACTTTTGGTCCAAAAATTAAGATCAAAACAACAGATTTCCCACTTCCCTTAATACGAAAATAGTTCTCCTTGTGAAGTAAAGTGTATCGCTCTCTCTCTCTCTCTCTCTCTCTAATTGCCATACAAGTAACAGTAACGAGGGTCTAATTGCACTCACAACTACTAAACAAAGTACATATACTTACCAATATTCCACCCTGCGCCACTAATCTTGAAACTGAATCCCAGTACATCATCCTGTAGATGAGAAAATACAAACTCTATTGTGCTCAATTTAGTTTTTTCACTATTTAATGTTAATGTGATTAGAAAAGTTAATCATTTATTTCTTGAGAGTTGAGAAACCAGAAATTCCTCAAGATGTGAACATCATATTACTTAAACTTTGCCAAATGCCATTAAACGTTCAAAAACGAAAAAAGCCAGGATTTCCCAAGTAGAGAATCAGTAGCAACTTGCATGACTCAAGCTTCTTCTTTTACTTTGAGTATTGGAGGAGGATGATTTCCATTACCTTTTAATAGGCCCATCTGGATGCAATCCAATGGCATCTAAGGTTCCTTTGTCCAGGACAAGTTGAAATTGCCGGTCCAGCTTTGTGTCAAGAACGTCATCAACCTTAAACATATTAAACAATTGACACACAAATAAATTCTTGAAAAACTTAGAAGTTATAGCACAAGAAACAGCAAAACAACAACAAATTAAACAAGGTATGATTTCAAAACAAGTACATAAATCCTAAACAAACAAATATGAAAATTCAACTTCCTAGACAGAATAGCTTCTGCAGTGTCTATCAATAAAGCTTCAACTAACTGGGAAGGATAAACAAACAAATGAACTAAAATACAAAAGCTATTTCAACATGGATACTGATACACGCAGGTATTCCAAATATATGCACATCCCAGGGCAACCTCTTAAAATATACGTGGTAGTTACTACATGTAATATACATGAAAAATCATTCGGCAGGACTAAAGTCACTCTAGAAAATTTTATGATCATCACAACTTGAACTGAAATTTTTTCTTCATAGATAAATAAAATTTCTTAAGCAGTAGTACTTAAAATATAATATTTAAGCTCATAAATTAAAATAGGACACCAAAGAGCTTGAAATTATAAATCAAAACTTGAGTGTTCACTATTTCAAAGTTCAAGAAAATGATAAGAGACTTCATATCCTGATTTTCCAGAAAGGAGTCAATAACATCAATTTCTGTGTCAAATCAAGGATTTGAAGAAAGGCAATACTTTCAATATATAGTAACAGGAACAAAAGTATAATGCAATCCAAAAATGCATACAAGAAAATTTTTCAAAGAGGAGATTACAGGATGAAAATGATAAGTTCATACTCAAAATTTATTTTTTAAAGAATAAATTGCAATTTCTTCATTTACCTATAAGTGAATGAAGAACAAGGAGGCCACAAAAAATCGGTACTTGGATTCCTGAATAAGAGAATCTAATTCCTGAGGTCCTCTCAGGAATCCCATTCCCAATTTCCCATTCAGAAGAATAGCTACGCATATTTTCTTTTACAAAAATACCCTGGTAGAAAGGTAATGAAGGGAAAACCTCAAAACAATATATGATGTCTACATAATACGAACTCTTAGAACTATTAAATAAAGTGCTTGAATGTCAATGACTAGATTAATTTAGTAAACATTTTTAGAAACCACTTTCTCTTTGGTTTACAAATAAATTGTTACCAAAATTTTTGAAAGATTTTTCTGTCTCTATTCTCTTAATCAACTCTAAAAACCAAAAACATAATTCTAAAACATGAACAAACACATGCAAACACACATAAGGCATGTATAAACACAAGCACACATGTAAATGCAGGATGTACATGGACACATGCATAACACACTTAACACTGCTTATCCAGTTACATGCATAGCTACATACACATACTGACATAAATTTATAAGGTTTTACTAAAAACTTTCATGAAAAATTGTTGGATTTGTATTTTCTAGACTATGTTTTGGACTGAGTGTATTATATTAATTATGTTATACTTGTCAATCAACTTTTCTGCTGGGACTAGTGAATCAACTAGGCGTCCAATAATGTATTTTGTTGTTATAAATTACAAACTATAAGAAAAGAAGGAACCTAATTTTATTCTTGCAATAATTAATCTCCATGATATATGGGCATACATTTAAAAACCAGATTGCAAGTAGTTAAACTATTATTAGTTATAGACATCAAGAGCCCCATAATTGTTGGTTTAACTCAAGTAGGGACAAGGGTAACTCCTTATAAACTATTAACACTACTTAAATCATTAATTAAATTTCTTTAGAAAACCAAAAGCCAGTGCGGATATTGGCACTCTAGTCACCAAATCAAAGTCTGTCTAATATTCTGCACAAAAATATATTCTTTTGACAAATCTAACAAAGTCTAGAAGGTATCAGTTTTCACTTTAAGTGTTCACTCTTTTTTACTATTCAAAACCCAAATGAATGTCCAAAACCTTAGTTCTGGGATCCACTTTAGTTTCCATATTTTTTTTT
>JXTB01000013.1:816091-840691 GCA_002914805.1 Parasponia andersonii
TAAAAAGACGAAGAGTCAGAACTTCTGCACAACATCACCCAAAAAAAAAAAAAAAAGAACACTACAGAAGAAAGATGTTTCATTTTATTGGGGTGCTGGCCCACTTCAAGGCATATAAATTAATATCATATGATAAGAGATAGGATAAAACCCGACACGAAAAGAGTAGAGCTTATAGTTGCATAATATTAGAAGTTTGATCATACCAAGAAGTTAATATTAACAAATCCATCACGCTGAGCAAGTCTTTGAGCAAGGTCAATTGCTCCTTCACTATAATCAGTTCCTGTTAAATCGGAAAACCTGAACCAAAATACCAAGAGTTTTACTCGTAGTGAGAGTTTCAATATTTAGAAAACAAATAGAAACTTAAACCTCAAGAGAGTTCTTTTAACAAAGACTAAAACCACAAACTCAGAAAACCAACAAAATCAGTGGAGAAGGACAAGAACTTTCCTTCACTTGGTAATTACTTTGTTTTAGTATTCCAGCCAAAAGAGAGGGGGGAAAAAAGAGGAACAGGTACTTGGTTTTAAAAAGTTGTACGTAATGTTCTGATGTCCTGCTTGAATCATTTTACCCTTCTCAATTGCTACAATCATCCCCGAATACATACGAGCGAGGTTCTAACACATTTATATCTTATGACCATGAGCTATTTGGAAAAAGTATCTTCAAAGCCAGACCATGCTTACCAGAAGAAATAATGTGAGGTGGGAACATGGTGAAACAGCTATTTTGAAAACTGATATTCAGCAACAATTTCACTGGTAATTTCCTAATTGTTACATAACTACAGCATCAAGGAATTCCAATACTCATAACTTATGCACACTAAAAGAGTTACAAACATAACTTCATTAATGACATGAAAACATTACAAACTAGACAGAGGCTAAGATGTCCTCTATAATAAATTGCAATTTATATGTACAGCAAGCATTAAAGGAAAAGCCAGAATTAAGAAGCATCATCTCCAACACTAAGCAATCTCAGTTTCAATTAGAATAAGTATCTTCCAAATTTGGTTAGGATGGTAATTGAGTTTCCTTGTAATGCCAGTTTTAACAATTCCTAACGTGGACAGTTTTTACTATTTTAGCCATCAGTCAGCATACTCAGCACTAATTGACTAAACCCTGTACGTCGAATAATTTATAAATTAACTCTTATCATAAAACAAATGCCTCCACACAGACGTATGCATGTACAAGTTTTTGCTTGTTCATCTTCCCTTTCACCATTTCCACCGAAAAGTGTAAATACTATACCTTAAACATATTATGTCCCCATAAGGAGCTAGCAGAGTGGTTCACCTATGAGCACACGCAAGATTCCTTACATAAAAACACCACTAAATTTTTGACCAACACCTGAGCAAACCCCAGCTACTCCCTCCTGAATTTTTTCCACGAGTAATGTCTAATTTCTCCATGTAATAGTTTTCTGGTTTTCAGGCAAAAGAGTTAGACAATAACCCTCAACCTTTGCAGATTAACACAAAATAACACTGACCCAGATGTCGGAAAAAAATTCCAGCATATTGTAAAGCATACCCTTGCTTGGAGAGTTCTTGAAGTAGCAAACCATTGCCAGTCCCAATGTCGAGAACACTCCAAGAAGAAATACATTTATAACCATCTTCAACAGGCTCGGATTTAACACCATCAACATGATTTGGAAGCTGACCTTGAGAAATATCAATGCACAAGCTTTTGGTCCAAGAAGCAACAACTTCCATGACATCAGTTCCAAACCTGTAGAAATAGAAAGGAAAAAGTCAACGTATTCTAAGTTTCCACATTATTAGGTGATGACAACTAATTAAGTTTCTTAAAAAATAAAAGACGATAACATTCCCGCATGTCTATCATCACATCTTCTCCTTAGGGGAACGGTAAAAGACTTCCTATGAAGCATTTTTGGTTAGGGAAATGTCTCCATTTTTCTAAAGTTAGCCTCTGACTTAAAGAAACATAGAAAAAAGAATAAGCAAAACTTGGATCATTACCAGACTTCACCAGAATGGCCATGTTCACGGAAATTCGCCAACTCATCCGCGTATGCAGAATCCCAATAACTCTGAAGACCTAACATTGAATTCACTGCTTCAGAATCTGGTTCATCCTTGTCAGAACTGCACCAAAAAAATTAAATTAAAAACAAAAAAAAAATAGAAACATAGCTTAAAAACCAGATGCATACGTCCAACCACCTAAAGTAAGGAGAACATTATGTTATGTTTCCCAAAATTCATTCACCTACCTATGCAGAAAGTTCCAGGCATACATCAAAATTTCAACAACAGAACTACACATTACGTCTCTATAACTAAGTTCAACAAGGGATTAGATAATTCAAACCCTAAAACCAATCCATGTTCTCAACCCTAACTCGCATATTGTTCAAAAATTTTCCACCTAACCTACGTTTCGTTCTTTCTTTCCAACATTTTCTCGTAAGCCAAACAAGCAGCAAAGGTAAGATCGAAACCTGTAATCAGAGGCGGCGCGGAAGTTACCGGCGGAAAGAGCCTCGGCCGCGTCGGCATGGCGCTGGTCGTCATCGAGAGTGCTTCCGTACTCGCTCTTGATGGACCAGGAGTCGGCAGCGATGGAGCGGTCGTCGTCGGAAACGAGATCGGCGGTGGGAGGAGTTGCTCGGGTCTGCTGGGAGAGGTCGGCGTCCTCCGGCTGCAATCGGATTCCGGCCATTATGCGAGGTTTTAGGAGGGAGGGAAGGAAGGAGGAGATCTCAGTCTAAGAGACCGTGGGTGGGTGGGCCGTTTTCCGGGTCTGGTTTACGGATTTGGATCAAGTCTTTGTGTATGCTTCTGGAGCCTCGAGTCCACAAAAGAGGTCGACAATTGCGAATTACATCGTTACCCTTACTTGACAACCTAGGAACAATATTGTACAATAAGTTACGCTACATGTAAATTAGTAACTAAGGTATTTAATACGGCGTATCAAACACCAACATATAATTTATTACATTTCATTGAAATTTTCTCTGACAATTCTCTTTGAGCGCTTGTTAACTGATCTCTTCTAAAATTGTTGAAAAGCAAAATCCTATGCTTGGACAAGTTATCTATCCCGTATAATTGGCAGTTTAGTCCCTTGATAATTTATGCTATGACGATTTGATCCCTTAATCTTTCTCCAACTCACGCCAAAATGGCGTGTCAGTGAGTTTTGGCCTAACTCAGTGTCATTTCTGAATGACAAATTGGCATTTGGGCCCATTGGTGAACAATGACAACCTCTTATTGGCGTAATATTGTTCACAAAAGCCATTTTTTCTTTTTTTTTTTTATCTCTTTTTTAATTTGCAAAAAAGGCCACAAATGAATCTTAAATCTTGTTGTTTTGACCCTATTTGGATAGTTTTGGTCAAAATTTATAACTTTTTGGTAATAAAAAATTAAAATCTTCTTTTTTATGTCCCATATCTTTATTATTATTTTATGGTTAAATTTATATAGAGTAAATTTAATATGTAACTAATATGAAATATCAATTTACACTGGGTACATAAAACCTATATACGAACATTAAATAAAATGATATAAAATTAAAATTATTTGAACACTAAACATAATGCAAAATATATATAAAGTAATACTATTACATAAATTCCATCTTCTAAATATTAAAATAACACAATATCCAAACTAATGCAAGGTACAGAATGCATTATACATATGATGCAATATAACATAAATTCAAGCACTCGATATTAAGATTACATAATATTAAACTAAACTCGAATACTAAACATAGTGCAAAATAAATAAAACATAATACCAATAGATAAACTGCAGTGATAATTAGTATTCAGGTAGATCAATTCTAGATCCTCCAATATCCTTAAAATATTGGCCGAAAGCATTTGTGGCAGAAGAAGACCCTTGTTGTTGATGTTGTTTCCGAGCTCTTTTTTGTAAAATTCTTGCTTGTTTAGCTCGCATATACTCACGTAGGTTTGGATCAGTGAAGAATTTAAATCTCGAAATAAAGTTTCGGTTTCTTCTCTCCTTACTTTGTAGGCCAAATGTTGTCACTAGATATCCATTTGTGTTTGCCCTTTCAAGCTGTTCTTTTCTAACATCTTCAAAAATTGTTGATTATCTTCTTTGATAGTGTTTAAGGCAGATGTTATTTGTTCATTATTTTTCTTTTTAATTTGGCTTCTTCACCTCTAACAATTCATTGAGATGAAGTACCGCCAAAATCGTCACCCTTAAAATTAGGAGATAATGATGACAACTCAAGAGATGCTGGTATAGGAGATTCAAGAGTTGGATTATCTTATCATGACGTACTACCAAAATCGTCACTCTCCAATGTATCTAGATGACAACTGGACTTAATGAAGAGTTGATGACAAGAATATTATCATCTTTATACTATACGTCTAGATAAGAAAATTTGGACAACTCAAACTAAACTATTGGATGGATTTTGGTATCATCTACAATCATCAAATTGGATTGGAGACATTTATAAGATAAGTTCATTGATTTACTCTAAATAACATACTACATTTTCTCTTTTTGTCTACTTTTTCAAAACAAACTTAGTCTTTTAACTTCATATATTTCAATGTTGGAGGTCTATCTTTTTTATTATATTCCACTTTCTCTTCGGATGAAGATGATGAATTAGTAATGATGAATAACTTAGAAGGGATTAATGCATCAAAAAAAGTAATACATCAGGCAATCGCAAAGAATAACATGATCATCAATCAATATTTCAATCAACAAAACAATCAAAGAACCCATGGTGGCTTAATTCCTGGTCATGTAGTTATCCAGCATGACCGGGGTACCGCAAATCACAATTTGTTCTACAAAAATTTTGCTGAAAACCCACACTATAGTAATGCCATATTTTGCCGATGATATCGAATATCCCGAAGTTTGTTTCCTTCATATTGTTGATGTGGTTAAAGTTCATAATAACTACTTCTTAAAATGATGGACTTGGTAGATTGGGATTATCAATTTTATAGAAAGTAACATATGTGTTTCAGATGTTGACATATGATCTATTGTTAGTTAGAATGTGTGACTAAAAATTGTACTCACACACTTATGTGCAAGTACAGACAATCAAAAGTAATATAGATTTAGAAGTTACAGTGTCGAATCCATGACGATTGATTTCTAAGTCTAAGTTAAGTATTAAAATTAGTTAATCCTAACTTTATCCAAACAATAAAAATATAGATTTTAGAGAAATAAAATAAAGGAAACTAAACTATTATGTAAATGAATAAAAGATAAATCAATAAGAAAAATGCTTAGGTTTACTAATTCCTCATCCATTCTCTTGTCGTTATATTTCACAATTTTTCTCTTAAATTAATTAATCCACTAGAGTTATCAACTGAGAATCTAATGTAACCAAGGAGCTTTTTCCAAGTGCAAATTGGATCTACTTGAACAAGATAATTTATTACCTGTAATATGAATTGAACTAAGTGCATTAAAATTAAAATCTCAAAAATAGTTGTACAAGTCAAATAGGTATATTCCTATCCTATGCAAACTTACCACATACTAAGTAATCTTATGTTGTTTTATCTAAGTCTTTTCCATTCTTTCTTCCAAGCTCATAGAAATTTTACTTAATAATTTATTTAGTGATTAATTAAATAGAAGCAATAAGCATAAGATAAAACAAATAACTCAACAATAGATTTTATTAATGAAAGAGAAAAAAAATAAACAAACATAAAATACTAGGTTAGTTCATAAAATAAAACTAGACAAAAAAGAATTTAGTTCATAGTATAAATTGAGAACAATAATATTTTACTATATTGAATTCAAAAAATATAAAATATTAAAGAGAAAAGAATTTTAGAATCCCCTCTCTTTGAAGAGCTTAATGGTATTCATGGAGGTTATTAATCTCCTCCTCTAAACTCGGTTCTTGCTCTCTTGAATTCTCCTTCTAAGATTTGCTCTCAACTATAATGCTCTCTAAATATGAAAAAATATAAAGAAAAACTCAAAAGAAAATGAAGAAAAAGAGATAAGAACAAACTATGATGTTGATGATGTAGAGGAAATCAAGAAATGGAGTTGGTTGAAGCATATCTTTATCCTCTTCCTCTCCTTCTTCTTCTCCTTCTATCGCTACCTCTCTTTCTTTCTCTCTCTCTCCCACCATGTCTCTTTCACCCCAAAGATAAGGTTTTAAATTGGTGATTCTTGCAAACTTAAGGCAGGTCAAATTTGGACCCTTAGATCATCAAAAGGTTCATCTTGAGTCGAGTGCCATTTTTCTACTAGACTAGCTTCCTAGGTATACTATTTCTTCGTTTTAGCTCCAATTTACCTCATTTTTATTGCATTATATCTATATCAAATTCAAATTCAATCTTAATAATTTTGATAAGCCATTTTTAGGATATAAATGCATCTTTTTTTTTGGTATCAAACACCCTTGTTTCATTCTCCTATCAATACAAACAAATACAACATCAAAACAATAAGAAAAATAATTCAAATAACTTAATTTAGATAAGAATATAGCAAAACTTAATGCATAATAGTACTAGATAACTCTATTTTTATGGAATTATCGCACCTCCAAACTTAAGATTTTACTTGTCCTCGAGTAAAAGAAAATGAAAAATACCTAAAAACATATAAGAGATAATGTAATGACACTAATGGTTTCTAATTAGTTCCTCAATGCTCACATAATATCATAGCTTAAAGAAAAGTGAAATTATTTGCTAAGTATTTAGAGTAACTCAAGAGTATGTCTCATTTCAGATCGAATTTCCAGTGTGTGTATATACCTCTCTCTTATTATTGTGTGAAATCCGGATAAAGTTATGTAAACATATATTAAATACAAAATCTCAAAGGTAAAAATCAAGTTTCATAATTATTTTTCAAATCCATCTCTATTAATATAGATAAACACAATACCAAAGATCAAAAGGTCTTCATTAAGGTTGTAATATTGGCTTAGGTGTTGGCATCAACTCCTTAGATTGCTCAACACATCAAAATAAAAAGAAATACTTAGGTTGCCTCCCAAGAAGCGCTCAAGTTAAAGTCTTCGACTTGACTTTTTACTTATGGCTCATCCTCAAGTTGAGACCAATTGAGGTCTATCTATAATATCATCAATTGACCATCCTAATATATGGATGTGACCTTTTAGGCTCCTATCTTGAGAATACAATACCTCATATCCATAATTGGGAGGAAAAAAATGGTGAGAATAAGTAACTAAGGGTCAACTTGTTGAAATTTGTTGATTTAGCAGTTGTAGACAAGAAAATTCTTCATCAAGGTCTTCAATTCGAAGCTTTTGAATCTTTTGACATTTCATCACTGATGAGGAGTTAAACATAGAAGATATTGTTGCCTCACTTTCAAACTCCATTATCTTGCTTATTGTTTCAGTGTATGATAATGATGCCTCAATATTTGCACTTAGATACTTTGCCCATTCCTTTATGGCATAGTAAAAAGTTGACTGACACTTTGTCCATTAACTTGCGTATTAGGCCATCGGTAAGAGAATTGATTGACCGATACTATAAACTAGATGGATCATTATTTAACTAATTCTCAATTTCTTCAACATCGATATGTATGCCTTTACTAAGAAACTCTCTCTCATGTTGATCAGTTTTGTCGTCAGAAAAGACAATGAGTAGAGGAATAATATATCTGACAGATGATAATGATGTTATTAAATATTACTCCTAGTAAATCATAATAAGGCAGTCCTTTCTTTTGGAATTTTTTGGTACTTTAATTTACCTATAAGATGAGAATAAATTTAATTGAGTTTAAAAAAAATTGTATGCGTGTAAATAATTAAAACTATGTAATAAATCCTCGTACCTTCAAATTTGACTCTCATACTTCCTCACTAGCAGTTCCAGTCTGAGGGTCCCATTCCATACTAGTGCTTTGCAAAAATTGAGAAAATTCACAAAGTGGTATTCATAGGCATTCTATTTAGATCTCAATTTCTCCATTTTGTACCTCTTTTCAAATTTATTGAATAGATACTCCACAATCTTTTGCCATATTTTTCTTTCTGAGGATGTAGTTTGAAACCTTTTTTTGGCCTGTTCATAAGACAAATCAATAAAAAAAACTTTCATTCTTAAGAGGCTATAACTTATATTCATTATTACTATCAACATTTGTGGTCATCTAATATTATCACAAACAATAAAAACTTATTTCCACAAGTTCACCATTAATAGATAAAATGCACATACACTTTACATAAACAAAGATCTAATCTTTGTTTTCACAAGAACAAGGGAAGAAAAAGAACTAACCTTTAAACTATCTGATTCCTAAGAGGCGCCAGATTGGACTGGACTCTTTAGTGGTTATAGCTATTGCTCATTTGTGAGCTTAGTATTTGTCCTATTTATTGAGCATAAACAAAAAATGAACCCATCTTTAAGTAAATATCCTTAATTCTCTCCTATTTGCTCAAAGTTTCCTCCTGTGCTTGTGTATTTTTTCTATGATCAGACTTTGAGTAAAGACTAGTGCTAGGTGTTATGACAAACTATTTTGATCCTATATAGTACAAGTGACCTTTTTCATTTCAAATTATACTTCTTTTAATCTGTAATAATACTTTTTTAAAACAAACACTGAAAAAGTATTTAAGCGAAAAAAAATCATATTCTTATATAAATATAAATAAGCTCCCTATAGATAGAGTTAAAATTCAGTTTAATAATGTATAGAACCTAAAATGTGGGCATAAAAAGTTAATCGTTTGTTATTAAAACTAAAATATAACATATTGTATAGTAAGTATGTTGGGATTAAGGACACAAAAAAAAATGTGATTTATGATATTAAAATGTGAGGGATTACGATAAATATAAACTCATTAAAGAGCAACCTAATTACCGGTTTTCTTTTATGATCAGTATAAGATAAGTAGAAAATTATTAAATAGTTGTTTTTATCTTTTTCTTTTCCTAATATGTTGAAATCTGAATGTGTCAATTACCTTAATGTAAATTTGATCATTAAGATCTGGGATCAAGTTCACAATCTTTCGACACTTTGCCTATTCTTTCATGGTATAGTCAAAAGTTAACTGACTTCTATTTTTCTTGGGTTATCGGTTGGAAAATAGATTAACTGATACTATAAACTAGGTAGATTATTATTTGACTCGTCCTTAATTTCTTCAACATCGACATGTATACCTTTACTAAAAAACTCTCTCTCTTGTTGACATTTAGTTTCATTATCACAAAGGCAATGAGTAGAAGAATAACACATCTGATAAGTGATAGAGGTGTTATTAAATATTATTCTTAGTAAATCATAATAAGGCAGTCCTTTCTTATGAAACTTTTTGCCACCTCAATTTACCTATAAGATAGTGACAAATTTAATTGAGTTTTAAAAAATAAAAATTGGATGTGTACAAATAACCAAACTATGTAATAGATCTTTACACTTTTAAATATGACCCTCATACTTCCTCACTGGCAGTCACAGTCCCAATTCAAGGGTCTAATCTCATACTAATGTTTTGCAAAAGTTGAGAAAATTCATGATATGCTATTCTTAGGGGATGCAATTTAGATTTTAATTTCATCTATCTTGTACCTTTCTCAAAATTTATTGAATAAATTATCTTTAACTTTTTGTCATATTTTTCTATCTGGAGATGTAGTTTGCAACCTTATTTTGGCATGGTCATATGACAAACTAATAAAAAAAACTTTCATTCTCGGGAGGCTATAACTTATATTCATCATTATCATTAGAATATATAGTCATCTAATATCATCACAAACAATAAAAACTTATTTCTACAAGTTCATCATTAATATATAAAATGCACATACACTTTATACAAATGAAGATCTGACCTTTGTTTTCATAAGAGCAAGGGAAGAACAAGAATTGAGCTTTGAACTATTTAATTCCTAGGAGGCGGTTTATGTTCTTCTCCAGATTGGACTGGACTCTCTGATGGTTGTGGCTATTGCTTATTTGTGAGCTTAGTATTTGTCCTATTTATTGAGCATAAGATAAGTAGAAAATTATTAAAAAAATATTTTTATCTTTTTCTTTTCTCAATATTATTAAACAAAAAGTGGGGGATTGCCATGAATAGAAACTCATTAGAAAGTTACCCAATTATTGATTTTTTAATAATCAGGATAAGATAAGTCAAAAATTATTAAACAAATGTTTTTATCTTTTTCTTTTCCCAATATTTCTCTAAACTAAATATGTCAATTGCCTTAATGCAAATTGGATCATTAAGATCTGGGATTAAGTCTAGAATCTTTCGACATTTCATTCTTGATGAGGAGTTAGACACATAAAATATTATTGCATCACTTTTAGACTCAACTAACTTATGTATCGTTTCAGTGTACTCAAGTGATGTCTCAGTCTTTGCATTTAGATACTTTGCCTATTTCTCCATGGTATAGTCAAAAGTTGACTGACTTTTCTTTCCATTTTTCTTAGGACATTGGTTGGAGAATTAATTAACGAACGCTATAAACTAGGTTGATCATTGTTTAACTCATTCTTAGTCTTATCAACATCGACATGTATGCCATAACTAAGAAACTCTCTCACTTGTTGACATTTAGTTTTATTGTCAGAAAGTCAATGAGTAGATGTTGACGTTTAGTTTTATTGTCAGAAAGTCAATGAGTAGAGGAGTAATTCATCTGACAGGTTGCAACAATATTGTTAAATATTACTCCTAATAAATCATAATGAGATAGTCCTTTCTTATGGAAATTTTTGGCACCTCGATTACCTATATGACAAGGACAGATTTAATTGAGTTAAAAAAAGAAAAAAGTTGCATGTTTGCAAATAACAATATTATGTAATGAATTTTTATACCTTTAAATATGATCACATACTTCCTCACTAGTAGTCATAGTCCCGGTCTGAGGGTCCCATCCCATACTAGTGTTTTGTAAAGGTTGAAAAAATTTACGATGTGCTATTCTTAGAGGATTCAATTTAGATTTTACTTTCATCTATTTTGTACCTTTTCTAGTTTATTGAATAGTTCCTCCTCAATGTTTTGCCATATTTTTCTATCTAGGGATGTAGTTTGCAACCCATTTTTGACCTCTTCATGTAACAGACCAATAAAAAAAGCTTTCATTCTTAGGAGGCTATAACTTATATTCATCATTATGATAAGCATTTATGGTTAACTAATATCATCAGAAGCAATAAAAACTTATTTCTACAAGTTCACCATCAATATATAAAATGTACATACACTTCATATAGATAAAGAATCCAAAAATGGATAGTAAAAAAAAATAGATAAGTGGCAGCCACATATTTGATTATACAAGTACTAAGAAATGCCACTTCTAATTCGTAGAATACTAAATACTACTGAAGATTCATTGTTAATTAGTTTTTTGGGGGGCTACTAAAGATAACAAGTTTGGAAAGAATATTATTATGCACAAAAAAGAGACTTTGTTGGTCATTCGAATTCAGTTTGAAGTATAATTTGAGGCAAGAATTTATACCAATACAAAACCCTCAAGGCATCAGATGTGTTCTTAATAATAACTAACATAATCAAATAAATAAATACCAAGAAACTTTACACAAACACATAAATACAAAAGCACACAATAAACTTTTCTAAATCCAAGAGTCCATGGAAGAGAAATTAATATCAATAATGAAAGATAAGATTTACAGTAGTTTAATAAATAATAAAGATTTTATTTGCATTTATTCTCAAATGTTGATTTCCTAAATTGACTTAGCATCTGAATAAGTTTGCGAAATCTTTACGTACCCCGAATATTTCACTAAAGAACAATAATGTGCCAACCAAATTGGGATTTAGGGGTAAAACCGAGAAAGAAAAATTACTAGAAATTAAGAAAATAAAACGATAATTTAATCATAAAATTTTCACCAAGAAAAACAAAGAGAAATTCCTAAAAATACATCAATTTATAGAAAAAGCACAACCAAACACCCAAACATAGATTTATGGGATTTACTCTATTTATTAAATTTGGATTTAAGGCTAAAAAATGTTGAGAAAATTCAAATTGATGAGAACTAACCTACGATTTCTGGTAGCAAACATATGAGAGTGCCAATAACTTTTAGAGATTTGTGAGAGGACTAGAAGAAATGTAAGAATGAAACATGGAGGCTGCTTTTTGCATTTTCTGGAATGAGAGAAAGAAGAAAAAAAATTGAGCAGAAAAAAATTATTTCCCATTTTCTACTTTCAGCCTTTTTTTCTATCAATTTTCAAAATTTTCAACTGAAAAATGGGCTACCAAACACATTTATTGCACCTTTTTTTTCCTAGTTCATTTTCAAATTATAAAACTAGATTTAAATCTAGTATCAAATGGGCCTTAAACTTTAATCTTGCATATAATGTACATAGACTTATATTAGACATATGTTCATATATTTACCAGCTTATTAAGACTAGCATATGTACTAGTCAATGACTTATATATGTACCAGTCTATATGGTTTGTTCATATCTATATTTTCGTACTAGTCATACTGGGACTAAGTTAGGTTTTTGTAAAAACAAATGTTTAGTCTTGTTTGAATGTTTAACAAGTACATGGTAAGTACTAGTTTTTATATTTGTATATGAGTAGTCTACATGCTAGTCATAGATTCGTAAATATAAATATTTGTATACTTTTAAAACTAATATTTGTCTATTTATTTTTTGCCATGAGCAAGATTTTGTTGATATAGATATGACTACTACGTACCATTTGTTATTCTAACATGGGTTGTTAATTTTCTTGATAATTGTATAAGTAGATTTGAGATAATTAAGTATGATATTAATTGAATGATTGATAATTGTACAATTAGATTTGAGAAAATTAATATGTGATTATTATTTTCTATAATCTTTATAATTATTTCAGTTCTTAAGATGACATTATAAATTAGTTAATTGTTATTACTCTAACATATTTACTAAACATTTATATTGTTTACCATTTGTAGACTTTATTATTTCCTTTTGGTAGGAGTATATTGCCTTTCATTTGTAGAATAAGTATAAAAGAAAAGAAAAAATGAAGATTGATAGAGAGAGAATATAGATCTCTCCCTTCAATAGATGCTATGACTTACATGCACATTACAAGCAAAGAACAAATATGATATTCTATTCGCAAACTCAACAATAATGCTCATGGTGGACTTGTAATTCATGTTAGAAGTATTGATGTCTTGGTTGGGGATACTCCTATAAGTCAGGAATATTGACCCCAAAAAGCTCCAGTTTTCTAGAGTCACGTACATTGATAGTATTTATTTATTATTGAATGCATTTAGTTTTTTTTTTTTTTTTCATTTTTTCCTAATATCGTAGATAGCTAGTTTCTCTAGGATTGGCTAAGATTGTCGTAGGTTAGCTTATCTATTAGAGAATTTTTTTTTTTCTAATTCAATCTATTGTTGTAAAACTTTATTCGATTATAATAACAAATTTGTTTCATTAAAAAAAAAAACTAGATTTTTCTATTTTTTTTCTAAAAATGCCAAATAAGCCCTAATTTTCACAAAAAAAAAAAACTTGGAGATTTTTTGGGTTTTACCATTAGAAATAGAAAAAAAAAATTATAAAAGTATGATATTAGAAAAAATAATTCATTCCATATTGCATACAATTGGTATTTTTAAAAAGTTGAGTCAAAAACATGGTGGCAATATAGTAAATAAATATAAATTTTTTTATTAACATATATGGAAGGATTAAAAAATCGACGTCGACGTTGATAATGAAGTTTTATTATACGAATATTGTTAAATATATTATCAATGTCGAAGATTTTCCTGAAAAATACCTCAAAATTTTTTTAGGAAAACTCTAAAAAATGCTAAAACAAGTGATATTGCATAATTTATACTAGTTTTTATTTTTTTTAAAAAAAATTATTTATACTTATAAGACAATAAAATATATATAGTAGAAAAATGGCTGAATTTCATAATATGGAACAATTTTAAAATTAAAATATATTTATCACAATATTTTATTTAATACATCTTATATAAATACCTTAAAAAATGTACTCCAATTCCGTTCATATATTATGGAAGAAGTTGTCTGTGATAAAATTCAAATAACTAGCATCCTCATATATAGAGTACTAATCTCATACATTAGCTACCATTTAGTAGAAATATTAAATAAAAAAAATAAGCTAGCACGTAGTGAAAATGAAAATTGTAACAAAAATTAATACAAATATGTTTTTAGAACAATAACATACTAAGTACAATTGTTACTCTTGTTACAATAGCTACCTAATCAATAAATTTTTTTAAGGCATCTTTAAAGTAAGTTAACTTGAAGGTACACATTTGTTTGTCATTTTTAGTCTTCAATTTTTCAAAGGAAGAAAAATTTCTAATCAATAAATACTTACTTCAGTTCCAAATTTAGCAATCCATTCAGCTAATGGGTCCAATTGATAATAAACATCATGTATAGTTTGTATAAGTTCAGAATTATACCCAATGTCTTTATTATCTTGGTATTTAGGGTTCAAATAGTACACTAAAATGAAAATATTATACTATGGTTAAAAATAGTACATGAACAATACAAAAATAAAAGTTAGGTAATTGTAAATAACACAAAACAAATTTGCTACATTGAATAGATGAAATAATGTTCTATCCCATCGAGCATCTATAATATTGAATACCCACTTTGTTCTTTTTGTTGTCTAATCTTATCCTTCATTTTCTTTATTACATCATATAATGGCTTATAATGGCTACTACATAAGCAACATGTTCCCAAAAACTATTATCAAATATACGCTCCTCAATTTTTCTTCCAAAAGCAATTATTGATAAACGACCATTTATCTATTCATCACTAGTAAATAAACTTTTTAAGCTACACTTTTTATTAAGAATGCTATTTAAGATAATATAGTTTATTACAAATCTAGTAGCTCCTGGCCGAACGAGTTCTTCTTTGCAAAGGCATGCATTTTTACAAGTATTAAACCACGACTGTAAATAAAGTTCGTGATTTCTTTGGCGTTATATGTTATTGTGGCTACCGTTTTTTTCTTTCCAGTATTTTCAAATATCAAATCTATGCAATGTGTTGCACATGGTGTCTAATAAATATTATAGTCTTCCATTATCTTTTTACCACTTTTCACAAAGGCTGAGCCATTATCAGTAACAATTTGGATAACATTTTTCTTTCCCACATCTTCTACCACATTTTTCAACAATTCAATGTATAATTGTGTTCCCTGATCTTATTAGATGCATCTATAGATTTTAAAAATACAGTGTTTCTCTTGCAATAAACCATAAAGTTTATGATTAATAATTTAATTGGCCCTATCCATCCATCACATATGATTGTGCACCCATATTTTTCTATTTTTCTTTAAAGTTTTCTACATATTCTTTTATTTCTCCATATTCTACATCCAACCATTTGGTTTTTATTTCATATAGAGAAGGTTGTAGAACTCCGGCACTAAAAATGTAAACATATCAATTAATTCAAGAAAGGAAATAGATACAACTAAATTAATATAAAAACTACAAATAAAAGAAAATATCAAACAATTTATTACCTGTTTCTTGATAAGCAACAATCATATTCTTGAAGTGTTAAGGGCTAGCTTTTGATGGTGGGACGTTCTCATAAATAAAGGACTTTAATATCAATTTATGCATTTTATCTTTTATGATATCTTTTTAAAAAATATCTTTAATGTTTTTTTTGTCTAGCATCAGATGATTTTATGTTGTTCACATACATATGATGGAATAATTTTTGAGATTGACTACTACCACAAATTCCACTCATTTTTTTTGGCACCAACAGAAGTTTCACCTACTTTGTCTTTTCCATGAAAGAACTTTGCTCTATGTTCTCTTTCCCATTCAGAAGCTTTTGATTATTTTATAGCTTCTCGATATGCATGACACTCATTTGGGTGCATATTTTTGGAGTACATATAAACATCTCCATCCGTATCCTCATCTTTATCAGTCGCATAGTATTAAGAACCTAAATTTCCGCGTAACTCTTCTCATATGCGTTTATACATTGCTTCGTTCTTTTTTTTCTCGATGTCGTTTTTTATTATCAAATGTATAATCTTGTCATGTACCTCAGGAGGTATATTGAGACACTTTATAGAATTTTTGCTAAGATCATTTCTAGTTAAATGCCACTTAAAGCTCATGATCCTAATATTTTTCATCATATTACCACAAAAGTTCCGTATTGTGCTATACTTATAACCCTCTATTTGTGTACAATATCTCCATGCAGGATCATCTTTATCACCACCCTCTATATGATATATTATAATTAGAAAGAAATTTGTTACTATTATTCTAACTATATTAGACTATTCTATAGTAATTAATAATTAATTCTATTGGTTTGTTTGTACATCTAATTTTTCATTTTATCTACTCAATAGCAAAGAAAGAAAACTTCTCTGCCAATAAATTTATTTATAGCCAATATAAATATCTTAAAGAAGATTGAATATAAACAACTAATTAAAAAGTAAACAAGTTTTTCTCTAAACCAACAAACTCATGTATATCTATGAAAAAAAAAATTAATAATATAATGGAAATAAAAAGGAAAAGAAAAGGAAGAATTACTAGTTCACCTTCTTTGACAAGCCTTCATATGTGATGAGTTGGACTTCATGCAATGTAAACTATTGAAAACTTTCTGAAATATAAAATTTTAATATATATATATATATAGTAATATATGCTTGAGAAAGAAAAACTTAAGACCTGTATAAAATATGAAACACAATGGTATAAAAGTCTTGTGAGTATTTTGCATTCTTTTTTTTTTTAATAGAAATTGAAAAAGAAATAGTTTGCAGGTACATGTAAAATAATTTACCAACATAGTAGTTGACATACAAAATAGTAATATAGTTATAGGCTAGTAGAAGTTCTCTGAAAGATTGAAACTCATAATAATAAAATTTCTTTCAAAAGCCACGAGAGTCCCTTGTAGAAATTCTAAAATAATAAATACAAGTAGTGTAAATATTCTCATTAAATATAAGTAATTCCAAAACTTTGCCAACATATTAAAGAGAGAGAACTATAATTTATTATTATATTATTTACTACTATTTTCTAAAAAAAAAAAAAGAAAAAAGAGAAGATTTGAAAAAAATTCAACATTACAGTCGACATTTTAAAATATTAATGACACTATCATGATAATATCCATAAATATCTTGATATTAGCTCATTTTTTTTACCAATATCAATATATTTTCGATGTTATTGACATTTTATGGATATTTTACGGATATATAGGAAAAAATATCTTTCTACCCTATATCAATATCGAGACTTCAGATATTATTCTGATAATATTGATAAATATTGCGACATTTTAATCTTAATATATATATATATATATGGGCACCAATCCAGTAGGTATTTTTTTTTTTTTACCTATGCATAGGTACCAATTTGACCAATGAAAATTTAGTATGCATATTTTTTTATTGTAAAAAATAAGAGAGAGAAAGAACATTAATGATGCACGTCTTTTCATGCGCTTCATTATAGCCATTGGATCACCATTAGATGTTGATCTAACGACTAAAAAAAATACCTACCCATAAGTAAACAAAAATACCTATTAGATTGGCAATATATATATATATATATATATATATATATATATATATATATAGATAGATATTTACCGAAACGTGTAGGACAAAGTGACTCTTAGCATATTGGTTTGGCTTATATGCGTATCCACCACTTTCAAGGTTTAATCCCTCGCAAGTTACATTGAGCACTTTTTCATTTTTACTTTTTGAAATTGTTTCCATTCCAAGTATTTTATTTTCTTACAGAATTTTGATATTTCCCTCTTTTTTCCCATTCTCATTCATTAATATTTTTCTCTTCTTCATTTTAATTTTTTTAGGAAGAAAAAAAATCCAAATATTTTTCTTCTTAATGAACCTTATTATTCCTCCATTTTTTTTTTTCATTTCTCACTTATAACTTTTTTTTTCTAGTCCTCTTGTTTAATTTTTTTATGAAGAAAAAAAAAAGTACTAACCTTTTTTAATTTATTTTTATCTTCTATTAGGGTTAGAATTGCCTCCTCTTGTTTAATTTTTTTTAAGAAGAAGAAAAAAATTACTAACCTTTTTTATTTTATTTTTTTCCTTCTATTAGGGTTAAAATTGCCTTCTTATTCAATTTGCTTACTCGTTATTATTTTCTAATTACTAGTTGCTAACCCAACTGGTTATAGTTTCTCATTTCTCTAGTCACTAATTTTATGGTTTATTAACTAATTTGATTACTGATTTATCTTATTACAATTACCTAATTTGGTACCAATCCCGTTATTAATTACTAATTTAGTTATTGGTTACCAGTTCTTTGCTTCCAACTGGTTCTTAGTTTCTATAATTACCATTTTTTTGGTTACCACTAACTAATTTGATTATCAATTACTAATTCCCTTGTAACCTCTTCTTACTAATTGCTAATTCAGTTCAATTCAGCTACAAATTACGGTTACATATTACCACCAAATAAGCTCTAAATCAACTTTACTTCTTTTTTCCCCTCTCCCCTTTTTCACTCTTTTAATATTTTTTACCTAGTTCTAATTTTTTTTTCTCACTAAACCCAATTATTCCCTCTTCCTTTTTTAATTATTTTTTTAAAATTATTTTCTCTTTTTATTTTACTTTTTCTTTTCCCCTCCTTTATTTTATTTTTATTTTAAAAAATTGTAACTTTTTTTTCTTCCTCTGCCCCTTTTTACTCAATTTGGTTACTCGCTACAATTTATTGTTTATCAATTAAAACTAAATTGATTATAGTTTTTCTTTTCTTTTTTTTCTTTTTTTTAATTTTCCAGTTATCAACCAATTTAATTACTAATTACCAGTATTAATTTGATTACTAATTTCTCTAGTTACAACTATTAATTTGGTTACCAGTTACTCATTTGGTTATTGATTTTTAGTTTTAATAGTTATCACTAAACAATAGAGAATTTACACCTAAGGGGTCTACTAAACCCTTGTGAAGAAATATGGAACTCACTTATTAATATTTTCAAAATCTCGATTGTTATATCATACATATAAAATTACTTAAATACCATATTTCTCTAACAAACTCCAAACTACTTCAGCCATCATCATTAGTCCCGATCCCGACCTTGGCAGTGGTGCCTCCGCTTGACTATAGATCGAAAAATTTTGACCGTAGTCAAACTTGTTCGGCCGTCTCTCCCAGTTGTTCCAGTCATTTTTCTACCAATGGCCAGAAAATTTCAACCTCGATCAAAAATTTTTGACTGGATTTGAAGCCAATAGTCGAAAAAAATTTATCAGCGTTCAACTGCAGTTCAACTGTAGTTGAACATGGTCAATTGTCTTCTCGGCACTGCTTCCACCATTTTTGATATTTTCGACTTAGTCGAAAATTTTTGACTAGGATCGAGTGTGAGGCAATTTTGAAACTCCAAAATATTCATTAAATAATATGATAACAAAAGTCTTACTTTTTTAAATAGTTTATAGATTATCCATCTTTTCATTACATGTATTAAAAGAGATTCAAAATTGATAATCTCCCATAAATAATTTGGTACCAATATAGTTACCAGTTCTCTGGTTACTAGTTTCTCTAGCTACCACTAACTAATTTGGTACCAATCTAGTTATCAGTAACCAATTTTCTAATTACAGTTTCTAGTTTCTTAGTTACTAATTTCTTTAGTTTTCTCTAATCAATTAGTACTAACCTTGTTATTAGTTACCAACTTGGTTACTGCTTACTAGTAAATAACACGTAAACCAAAATGGTTACTATTTTTAAACCAGCTGCTAGTTACAATGATCAATGTTAATAGTTACTAGTAACTAACTAGTACTAGTTATTAGTTACTCTAATTACTTATAACCAATCTACCATTCGGTTACCAATATAGTTATAATTATTATCATATAAAATGAGTACTGAGTAATTTATGTTAACCATTTAGAATACTAGTTTCTATACTAAGATTGGTTATTGGTTTCCAAATAGGTGACTAATTACAAGACCGGTGATTAGTGGTTACTAGTTACAAGAATAGTAATTAATTATTGGTTACTTGTTATCAACTAGTTTATATGCAAAATCAATTTAGTTAATAGCTACCCTTGTTTTTATCATGTTGGTTACTTATTATTCTAGTTTCCAATTACTAATTTGATTAATGGAGGCCATCAACTAATTTTAAAACTAGTTTCTAAACTAATGACTAGTTACAAATATAGGTAACTAGTTACAAATATAGGTAACTAGTTTTCAGGTTATCAGTAACTACAATTATTGGTTTCTAGTCTTTATAGTTTTTGGTTACCACTCCTAATTTAGTTGCTAGTTTATAATTACTAATTACTAGTTTCTCTAGTCATTGGTTTCTAATTTCTCTAGTTACTAGTTTTTAGTCACACCAATTTAGTTACAAGTTTCTCTGGTTATTGGTTATAAGTCATATCAAATTAGATACTGATTACCAATGACTACCTTACCTTTTTTTTTCTAATTATTTATAAGATAATAGTTACTAATTTGGTTACTAATGACTAATTTGATGGTATCTAGATTGGTGGCTAAATATAACGACCGATGATTGAGTGTTTATCGATCCCATATAAATTACCAGTAACAAGATTAGTTACTTAGTAACCAGTAACCATATTAGTACTACACAATTAAGGTTTTTGTAAATTGCATAAGCCAAAATAAATTTCTAGAATAACAATAACATATAAAGAATGAGCCAAATTCCATAAAGAGGAAGAAAAGAAAGCAAAATTCCAAGTTGAATTAATATAGACTCTTTAAATATGGACTCAGACATTATGGAATTCATGCTCACAAAGACAACTAAGCTGTAAGTAAAGGATAATACTAGGTGTATCAAGATTATCAAATTTTTAATATCAACACATGTGGTATATGAGTTAGCATTATTCAATTAGTACATTAGAATTTATTATAAATAAATTAATTATATTCACCAATTGAATGATGTCAATTTACATGTCATATGTGTTGTATAAAAATTTAGTACAAATTTTGAGATACTTAGGATTATTCTTTTGTAAAATATTGCAGAACTAATTTACGTACAATAAAATTGCATAAGAAATCAAATTAGTAAATTTGAACACTATGCTCTAGAAAACAAAACATTATTGATAAGTTATCTTGACTTCTATCCATTCAGATTATAAAAATCTAGTGGCTAGAAGCATATATATTGGGTTCAATTTTCTTGAACAAAGTAGTTATGGCTCCTTTACTATTGAATCCATAGACTAAAAGAATTGATTTCCACAATCCTGTAAACCAAAATAATATTAGAATTATAATATACCAAGAATAAAACAAAAACTTTAAAATAGGAAAGAAAAGAAAAAAAAATCCCAAATTGAAATAATATAAGGCCTTTTAATATAGTCTGAGATATTAAATTGGAGTTGCATAATCTATATTCTATACAAATTTCTGCATAACAATCAATGTATACATGTCTGGTATACAATTGTGATAAAGAAAGCTAATCAACCAAGCAAAAAACTAAACAATACAAACTTCATCATCTGTTATTGCACCAAAATTCCATCACAAGTATCAGTAGCCTCCTCGTAACATATTCAAAAAAAAAAAAAACACGTAAGCAAGAATTGAATCAAAATAAAAGTACATAGTCGTATCAATATCTTTAGAAATAAACATGATAATGACAATATGTGCTACAATAATTCAAAAATTCTATCTAAAATTTCATGAAAATTCATTAAGATATATATTAAGAGTGGCAAAGTCAGCAGATCTAGATCGTTTATAACTCAAATATTCAAGGGGAACAACATAAGATGCTAAAAAAGTTAGCTACGATGAATGGAAATGAGAATTTGATGGGTGTACCTTATTTTCTCATTTAGATTTTCGACAATGGCATTCCCTCTTTCAGTATGTCTTGGTTTGTTATCAGTAGCCTAGTCTAGATGGGTTCTGGTCCAAGTTGTCGACAAGCCTTGACGACATCGAAGCTTCGATTAGCTTCTTTGTGGATGTTATCAACCTATCTTTGGCATCAGGTTTGTCAATCTGTCGAGTTCCTCAAATCTAAGCATGATAAAGTGAGAGACAGAGAGGAAGAAAGAGGGAAAATATTGGTATCTGTCTTAAAAATACTGTATGGGGCCTTATGGAAATAGGGTTTTCTAGGCTTTTACCTTCAAAAGTAGAAAAAATTACATAAATATGGTACTACATAATAATTAGTTTTCATACCGCATCAGATTGGTATTTTTGAAAAAGTACTGAGTTAAACTGCGGTGGCAGATTTCGTAAATAAAACCATCTTTGTTTTAAAGCGATTTATATATTAAAGTGTAATTAACTACAAGAATTTTTCTTGTCCTAGTGGCACATGCTATCTTGTGGTTTTGGTGCGGAGATCAAATCGGGTACTCTCTCTTCCGTATTTGCTTATATATTTAATATTTTTTTCCATGTTATAATTTTTTCTTTTCCTTTTTTTTTTTTTCCCTTTTTGGGGACAAATATTTTTTTTTATTTTTCCTTCGGTATATTAGGTACTACTTTTTTTTTTTCTTGAATCTTTAAAGAAGATGAAAAAAAACTTGTTTTTTTTTTAAATTATTCTGGTTTGATTTTTTGTTAATAATTTTCTTTTGTAAAATAATTTCATTTCTTTTAGTTAGATTTTTTATGAAATTTTTATTATTAGTATTATTATATTACTATTATTGGGAATGAAAAGCCCTTAAGAGTATAATTAGTAAGTTTATAGGATATGGCAGGTAATCAACCATCTCATCAAATAACAAGTATTTTGTAAAATATGATAATTATATAGGACACTGATTATTAGTAACTAGAAAATTGATGATTGGTTATCAATAACTAATCCAGTTACTTATTACTAATTATTTCCAAACTAGTGGCTACTAGTAACTAATTTAAATTTTGTAACTAGTTACTAATTTGACTACTGATTTTTAATTTCCATGTAAGATTAATTTGATTATTGTTTACCAATTATCAATTTGTCACTAGTTACTCATAGTTGTTGGTTTCCAGTTTTGTTATCAATTATCACTAACTATTTTGATTATATTTTTTGGGGAAAACGATTTCTTTATTTAACTAAAATCGTCTAAAGTAGTAAACGAAATTTTTTTTTTTTAAAAAAAGACAACAATCTAACCAATCTGGTTATAATGTTACTATATCCAATATTTATTATATCCAATCTGATTACTTGTAACTAATTTAGTGACAAGTTTCCAAACTTGTCGCTAGTTATATTGACAAGACTAGTGATTAATTATTAGTATTCTAACTTGTGCTAATTATATTGACAAAACTAGTGATTAGTTATTAGTATTCTAACTTGTGGACAATTCGAGAGGTCACTAGTTATCAGATCGGTAATCATAACAAAAGAAATTATGTTTAATAATGAGTTTTAAAGATACGAATAATTAGTTACTAATCTAGTTACTAGTTTTTATACTAATAGCTACTTGTAAAGATTGATGAATAATTACTGATCCTATTAACTAATCTAGTTACTGATTTATGAACTAGTGACTAGTTAGAAGATTGGTGATTGGTGGCCACTAGTAACTAATCCAGTTACCAGTTTTATTATTGATTACTAATTTGGCTACTAGTAATCATAATATAAATAATTATAAATATAGCACCAAAAAAAATAAAATTAACACAACAAAATGCTATTTTTTGAAAAGAGAAATTGTAATTTTTTGAAAATTGTTATTATTGATTATTAGTTTTTAGTTTTTGACTACAAATCACAAGATTAGATTAGTTACTAATAACCAATTTAATTGATGATTACCATTACGCATTTAGTTACTGGTTTCTCTGGTTATTACAAATCATTTGGTGATTGGTGGCAACTAACAACTAATCTAGTTACATGTCACTAATTTCATTATTGATTACTAACCCGGTTTCTAGTAACCATAATATAAATAATTGTAAAAATATAATGCAAAAAGAAATTGTCGCAGCTAAATGGTATCTTTTGAAAAACCAAAGTATAATTTTTCAAAAATTGTCATTGTTGATTACTAGTTTATGATTTTTGGTTACTAGTCAATTACTACTACGTATTTGGTTACTAGTTTCTCTGATTATTATTAACCAATTTAGTGACTGGTGGCTACTAATAATTACTAATCTAGTTAATTATTACTAATTTCATTACGGACTACTAATCTAGTTACTAGTAACTATAATATAATGCAAAAATAAAGTACAAAAAAAATTACCGCAACTAAATGATATTTTTTGAAAAGCAAAAGTATCATTTTTTAAAAATTATTATTGTTGGTTACTAGTTTCTAGTTACTAGTCACAAGGCTAGATTACTTACCAATAACTAATTTAATTTATGGTTATCACTACGTATTTAGTTACTAGTTGTT
>JXTB01000013.1:840766-882456 GCA_002914805.1 Parasponia andersonii
CAAAAAACAAAAGCAAAGTTGCTAAGCAAACTTTCAAAAAGAATTTTCATTTTTTTATTTTTAAAAATAAAAAACAGAAAACGAAAGTGAATCCAAGTAGGCCCTTAAGAAATACACTGTATTTAGAGGAAAATATATCACATATACAAACATCTTTTTTTAATTAATTTTGAGAATTTAGGTGAATGACCAATATTTTAAATTTGATTACGTAGATGTCCACTTTTTAAGTTTTATAGCTAAACGTCCGTGTATATATATTTTTATACTTGATAGATATGTTTATTTGCCAATTTCAGTGACTATAATGAAATATATTGAGTATATAATTTTTTATACTTAGTTTATAAAATTTTACATTTGGTATATAAATATATATAGCAGACATTTTGCTATAATATTTGACAAAGAGATATTTACTTAAATTGAGCCCAAAATTTAGTTATATTTCTGTTTAGAAATTAGATAAAATACGATGTTTTAAAAAATATTAACACATATAAGGTGTCGTACTTTTTATTAAACTCATACGGTATTTTTTAGAAAAATGCCTACATTTTGCCCTTTCTTCTGCTTTTTTCCTCGCTTAGATTCAAGGAGTTCCATGGTCGAACCCAACACTGAAGATAAGTCAGTTGAAGCTTCGTAGTCCTCTAAACTTGTCGACGGCATGAATCCAAACCTGCCTTTATTGGGTTGCATAGCTCTGCTCCAGCCAGTTAAATTTCCAATCGACATTCATTCTGGGTCACTCCTAAGAACATTGACAGTTGGTACAGAAATGAGAATGAGGGTAGTTCCTAGGATTTCGAAGTCTTCTTCATTAGACTTTTTGGAGTAATAGTGGTGAGTGGTGACCCTCATTTTTGCTTGGACCAACCATTTCGTAGAAAGATTAGCTCTCATCTTTGAGGACATAAATCTCATTTTCAAAGTATCTTTCTATTTTCTTTTGTTTTTTAATTAATTTTTCATTTTGATTCATAGTTTGTTTTTTTGTAATAAAAAGTTGGTATTCTAAACCTACTTGTTTTCATGGTTGATGCGTTTTGCTCAATTCAGCTTATTATTATGTTGTGTTGACTTTGATATTTCTTTATATTTCAATGTTTAGATGCTTATGTGCCCATAAGGTGTTTGATGATTTCTTTGAGAGAAATGTGAATTCTTGGAGATATAGTGAAGAAGTTGTTTGATGAGATACTTTAGCGAAATAAATAACGTGGCTGGGTAGGTGGCATGGATGAGAAAGTTTCCAAGTGAGGTTTCTCATTTCAAATTTTTATTCTATTTACTTAATCATTTAGATAGCTATCAATAACAAAATACATTTAGTGTGTATAAAATTAGTTACCAATAAGTAGTCACTTGACATAGCAAGCAGCCACCAATTAAGCCCTAATTTTCCCCAAAACTAGTTTGGTGGGCTTTTTTGCAATACTGTTTTGAAGCCCAACTCAGAAAAACACGTTAAAATTTGGAAAACAGTAAAAAGCTTTTTTTTTGGATGAAAAAGCTGTTTCTCTCTCAGATAAACCTCAAAAACCTCTCTCTGCAAAACCTCAGACGAGTCCTCACCTGCGACCAATGAACGAGCCAATGGAGCTCATCAATTTGAAGCTCAACATCTATGGATTCAAGCTCAGAATTTTGTGATTCAATTACAGGAGGTAACCTCTAGAACGTGGTTTTCATTTCTCTTTATCTTCTTCTCTATCAATTTCCTTTTCTTACGAGAAAAGCTCATGGTTTCTAGGGTTTAAATCAGGCAAGGCTTCACGAGTCGATCTCGTTTCTGCAAAATATATTGTCAGAATCACAAGTACCTGGAGGTATCTTTCCGACTCCTATTTTCTTTAATCTCTCTCTCTCTCTCTTTCTGGATTGATGAATTGGTCTCGTTTTTTGGTTATTTTTTGAGCCAAATTCATATGGATGTCTATGGTGTGAAGCTTTGTTCATCTATGTTGTTAACTTTAGCTATATTACGTTACCTGTAGGTACTCTTTTTTTTTTTTCATGTTTGTTGTTTTTTCGCTTTTTTGGCTCTTGATTTTTGTTTGGTTTCCAAGAATCAGAGAGAAAGTTGAATTGGATTAATAGGTTGTAGTTTTATGATTATTGGTTGAAAGAATGAGTTTTTAATGGATTGGTGGATTGGTGTTTTGTAGTTTTGTTTTTAGACTACATCAATTATAGGACTAGAGTCTTGTAACTCAGTTGTTATTGAACATGGTTCTTTGGGAGTAGTAAAAATCTCCAAGTAGTCAAAGTTTAGATTTTGAGTTTCTTCGGCTGCCTTGAACTTGTTATAAACATTTAAGTTGGGAAAAATAGAACCATTCGGGATGCCAACGTGGCTCTCTGTCTTCACAAAGGAATGGTTTAAGTCTTGGCAAATGTCAATGGCTTCACCTTCAAACTTATCAGACCAGACAGAATTGTTACAAAATATTATTTTTAGTTCTTTTTCTTTGTTTAGTATCACAAATGTTTCTTCTTATTGCCCCTGATGTTTTTGATATGAGCTTTTCAGCTTTGCTTCATGAATTATATCCTTGTTTTCTTCATGAATTATATCGTTACTTTTTGTTCCAGAAACCTTGATTCAAGGATATGAACATGAAATGATTATCTTACTACTCAATGTTAGGTTCCCACAATCAAAGCCCAAACAAAGACTAAAACCAGTCCATAGGTTTGAGACTCATGCCATCTGGTTCTGGGAAGTAATTTCTTTCTGGTCTCACAGTGTATTATGTTCCTCTATTTCTACCTTGTACTAATTACTTGGGGTTTTCAGTCCATCCTTGCTAGAGTCTTCAAGGATTATGCTATATAACTTTACTCAGTTGCAATTTTAATACAAACGCACTGATTATTTGACTGCAATATGAATATAGTAATATACTACATAGATTGGACTTGTGCTAAGATGGTAATAGTGACATTGAACGTAATTAGATTAGGAGCCATTTGTTTCTACTGTTTACAGTATTGCTCTTTTGAATTTGAACATTTTGCTGCTTTGGTTGTTACTTTATCTTGATATTGGAGTTTGAATATGAGCTTGAGACTTGTGTTTAATTTATATTTGCTTAGAACTCAGTTTGAATCTAACTTTTCCTAAATGGAAACGTGAGCTATTAGAAAAATTAGGCTGATGAAATTATTTGGTTTAGGGCCTTTCGGGAGCTAGCCAGGATTGAATATTACCATTTTGAGATAAAATGACAGATTTGTGAAGTGCCCTGATAACCCGAACTTTTATTTTTTGCTTTATGCAAGTTTTATGTGTATTAATATCTATTATTCCGCAGTAATAAAGCTCAGTTGAGAATGTAAATAGAATCATGGTAATTGTATTAGTCTAACTTGAATAAGTTGCTAGAGCAACTGGGGGGGCTCTAAACACGTTTCAAGGTGTTGAGAATAAAAAGATTGCATATTTTTGAAGTACAATGAAAAATGACCCTAGATAGACGATTCAAGTGTGCACTCGTTTTTCCTATTATGTCTAGATATGTGTTTGGTGGGAGGGGGATTTGCCACAGTGTAGTAGGGGAATATTGAAACATTTGAATCCTAGAAACTATATGTCTACCTAACTGAATTCAGAGATGTTGGATTGTAGAAATTCACTTTCTTGAGCCGGATTACCTATTAAAGGCTATAGGAAGTTCCTTCTGTGGTTGGGGTATTTAGATTCCAAATTGTGCCACTTGCATAATCTGCTTACAATTTTTTTTTCCTCCTTTTAGTTCCATTTGAAATGTTTATAAGATCTGTTGGTCCATTGCAGATGGCCAGATGGGATGAGATTCTATCACTCCCTGTTCAGAATCCTCCGACTTTGGAGTTTTCTTCCGCTGATATTGTGTGGTCAAAGGTGGAAGGATGGCGTGATAATATTGATAGAGTGGCTCTAATCCCCTTTGCCAGAGTGGATGATTTTGTAAGGGGTGAGTCGTCGAACAAAGATTGCCCAACAAGATTTCATGTTGAAGCAAGGCGGAGACGGCGTCCAACAATGCCTTATAAACCAAAAGTTGATGGAGTTCTTGAATATATTCTGTAAGTTCCATGTTTGTTCCTTTAGTTGTTTTTAACGATTGTTCGGTGTTCCTGTCAGCTTAGTTTATCTTGTGAAATATGTAGATATTGGTGTTCATTTGGTCCTGATGACCATCGCAAGGGTGGCATTGTAAGACCTAGTAGGAGTACTTATGTTCCCAAGAAGAAAAATGCTGGTCGACCGAATACCAAGAGAGGATGCACTTGTCACTTTATTGTGAAGCGCTTAATCGCTGAACCTTCAGTAGCACTGATCATATATAACGAGGATAAACATGTTGATAAGAAAGGGCTTCCCTGCCACGGTCCACAGGATAAGAAGGCTGCTGGAACGCGTGCTGTTTTTGCTCCTTATATCTCAGAGGATCTTCGACTCCGTGTGTTATCTCTCCTATATGTAGGAGTCTCTGTGGAGACAATAATGCAAAGACACAATGAAACAGTGGAAAGACAGGGTGGTCCGTGTAATCGCGATGACCTTTTAACACATCGGTATGTTCGGAGGCAGGAGAGAAGCATCCGGCGTTCCACATATGAATTGGACACTGATGATTCTGTCAGTGTCAGCATGTGGGTGGAAAGCCATCAGAGTAATGTTTTCTTTTTCGAGGATTTCTCTGATTCTGACCCTTTCACTTTGGGCATCCAAACAGAGTGGCAGTTGCAACAAATGATTCGCTTTGGTAATCGCAGCCTTTTAGTCTCTGATTCGAAGTTTGGAACAAACAAATTGAAGGTCTGATTTCTTTATTCTATTCTAGTAATTTTTTTTTTTTTTTTTTTTTTTTTTTTTTTTTTTTTTTTTTGTTTCTTATTGAAAACAAGTGTCAGAATTTCACAGTTGGATTAATGGCAAATTGATTTTTGATCTTTTTGCAATTTTATCTAGTATCCGGTTCACAGTCTCCTTGTATTCAATCCTGAAAACAAGGCCATCCCAGTAGCATGGATAATATCTCCGAGGTTCGCAAGTTCCGATGCCGATAAGTGGATGCGAGCCCTTTATAATAGAGTTCAAACAAAAGATCCTACATGGAGGTTGGCTGGGTTTATTGTAGATGATCCTCTAACTGATGTCTATGCAATCAAGTAGGTTCCTCAGTCTTTCATCCAAACTCCAGTAGGAAGAAATAGGGACAATTGTATACATCCATTTCTATTCTTAGCTTAAAAATCATTCTCTAGATCATGCATATAGAAATTAAAATGGGAATTTCATAATTAAAATGGGAATTTCATTCTTTTCTCTACAAGCACACTCGCCCTTCATCCTTTCTCTCCAACAACATTTTTTTTTTTATTCTTTTGAATAAGTATTTAGGTAATGAGTTTGGTAGCAAGTCCTTGAAATTGATACAAAGCGTGTGCAAACTCTTTGCTTCCCACTTTTACAAATTCACAAAGGTAATGAGTTTGGTAGCGAGTCCTTGAAATTGATACAAAGCGTGTACAACCTCTTTGCTTCCCACTTTTACAAATTCACATCTCTACCTTTTCCTGTTAAATATGAGTTGCTGTTGCTTGTTGATTTAGATGATCTTCAAAGTGATGCAAGTTCCTATTCTTGAAGTGTCTTTATACAATATTGATCAATGAGCTTGCAGGCAACTTAATGAAGTGAATCAGGCAATTCATAACATGCTGAGGAGTTTATGCACGTGTACCCATATAGATGTATATTTTCTACTGGGTATTGTTATAAATATTAATGCTTGAATTGAAGGTTAATCAGTATTTTCTTTGCAATATGTTCAGGGATGTTTTTCAGTGCTCTGTGTTGATAAGCTTTTGGCGGGTCCGTCATGCATGGCATAAAAACTTAATGCAGAAATGTAAGGAAAACGAGATTCGACTTGAGATATCTAGACGGCTTGGTGGGATCGTGGATATCATATGCCAAGGACAAGGAACCATGGGCTTGTTCGAGGATTTCATGGAAGATTTTGTTGATAAAGCAGATTTTATGGATTATTTTAAGGCAGCTTGGTATCCTAGAATAGGTTAGTAATTATTATTTCAAGTAGATTTTCTATTTCTGCAAGTTATTGCAAACAATTTAACAATTGGCGGTGGTTTTAATTTTATTGAGTGGAAGGTAATTCCGAGTCCACTGGCTTTTTTAGGAAAAGCTTCTTGTAGGTTTTATCTAAATAGAAATTACTAATGTAAGAAGTTTCTTTTCTACTCAGGGAAGTGGATCAATGCACTACAAACTCTTCCTCTTGCTAGCCAAGAGACCTGTGCAGCAATGGAGTTTTACCACAACCAATTGAAGGTTAGGTTGTTGAGTGAGAAGAATACTGTTGTGTATCAAAGAACTGATTGGTTGGTTGATAAATTAAATACAAACGTGCATTCCTATTTCTGGCTTGATGAGTACTCTGGGAAGGATGCTTTTGCACGGTACAGGAAAGAGGAGTGGGTGAGTGGTTTAACATCTTGGCGCAAAGCTTTGAAGATCTCAGATTCCGATGTTGTTGTGGAAGGTGGAAGTGCGAAAGTTACTGATCAGCTTGATCGAGATAGGGTTCATGTTGTCTGGAATCCTGGTTCACAGTTTGGTATTTGTGACTGCCACTGGGCTGAAATGGGAAACTTGTGTGAGCATATGCTAAAAGTTATTAGTATTTGGCGCAGAAAAAAAGGTGCTATGCCTTCTATCAGTATGCTGCAGTACCACAAGGCTTTAATGAATATGCTACACTGCCCTCCCAATGATTCTTTGATTCGTGACCATGCCATTTCTTTAGCAGCTTTTGTGCAGAAGCAGATAAATGCATTGGTTTCTGAAACTAGTAATATTAGCAAGGATCAACCAATTTCTGGCGATAGAGGTCCAGAATCCGTAAATGAGGGGAGTGGGGACATATTATCTTGTGAGGAAAATGGTTCTTTGACACATGAGGCTAGTGGTAGAATTACAGGAGATGCAGATGGTGAGCTGAATGATCGGTTAGCCAGTGGAAATGGTATTTGTGCTGAGGGTATTGGAGAAGAAATTAGTTATACCGAGATGGATATCGACCCATCATCCATCTGTATTTCTCCGCCCGGTTTACACTCAGTTGATGAGGTTGTTTCTAGTGGTGTCCTTTCAGAGTACTCGGAGAAAGTTTTGATTAGCTCAGAAAGTGAACAGCTTCCTTCTAAACGTGCTGGGCTTACTAACATAAACAGTTCTGAAGATCATGTGTTAAAAAATTGTAGTCAAGAAAGCAAAATGGATATAGAATCAGTTTCCATGGATATACCTCCATCAACCATGGATTTTGTGGAGCAGTGCACAGTAACCCATCAGAATGATGTCAAGCCCATTATTATTGCTAACAAAATGGGTGCTGATACCATATCTAACAAAACCCATCCTTTTATTATGACAATGCCTGTTCAATCACAAGGGGATGAAATTGCAATTGATGCAACTTCTGATGTCAATAATGAGGATAAGATATTGGATGCATGAGTGAGTTCGAGTATCTGCCCTCTTAGAACATTTGTTTTAAGTTAGATGGAGTTCATGATTACATTACAATGGTTCTAATCTTTCTCATGATTGAAGGCATTTAGCAGATTGATGATTATACACATTGACTATTGCTAAAAGTCACGCAGATGCCTTTGCCACCATCTATAGCTACTGCAGGGAAGAAAGACCCTTTTTTTTTGTTGCGTAGATAATGGATTTGGTTTCTGCTTGAGCGGTACTGAATGAAACGATGACCAATTTCTGAACTGAAAAGATTCGTACAAATGCTTACAACCATAATGATTTTGGTAGAGCTGCTGAGAAAAATGAAAAAAAGGAGAGCAATGCTAAATTTGTTGACATCCAGAAGTTGTCGATTGTGTTAATTGTACTGCTTATGAGAAAGATGAAACAATAGAAACTGCCCACGACTACTATCCAACGTCGCAATGCTAGATTTGTTGACATCCAGAAGTTGTCGATTGTGTTAATTGTACTGCTCATGAGAAAGATGAAACAGTAGAAACTACCCATGACTCCTATCAAATGTCTTCTGCTCTTTCTTTGTGTCTTGGGGTTGAAGAAAACATCAGATAATGTTGGAGTCACTGCTTGTATAACAAACATCTGTAAGTTCTGCTCTTTCTTCATGTGCACATACTTCTTATAGGTACCAGTTCTATTGTTTATACATAGGATTTAGTTGTAGGAGTTATGCTGTAGTTCTTAGCGGTCTAAAACAATTTTGTCAAATTTCATGGAGAACATGTCAAGCTTGGAAGAGGAAATGTCTATTTCGGGATTTTGTATGGTCATCAATAGATTGGTCTCCTTTCCTATTCTACTTCACTCAGTTGATTGGTTTTCTTTTTTTATTTTTTAATCACAGTTCAATTTGAGATGTGAATTTGAGATTGATTAAAAATTTGTTGTGATGAATAGTGGTGCTGTCTTATTTGAAATATTGTCATCTAAATGTTGTACCTGGAAGGTATTTTCCGCTAAGAAAACTCCCAACAGTTTACATTTTCGGATCAAGTTAACCCCCGAGTTTAGCATATAAAAATGTAATCCAACTTGTAGAACCTCAATAATAAAATTTCACAGATTCCATTTACACTGTTTCTGGTAGAGAGGAAAAAAAATGGGAGGGAAGGAAGAAATAAGAGGGAGAATGCGAAGGATTGAAAGTAAATTATATTTTCTTCATAGTTTGGAATAGGGAGCCAAAAAAACTCATTTAATTTACAATGGCTATTTTACATTTATGATGATTTTCTATAGGTGTCTAATGTTAGTTTTGTGATTTTTCCCTCATTAACTAGGATTTTCCCTCTCTATTGGGAGGGAGAGAAGTTTTCGGGGTACCATCCAAAATTTTTTCGGCCACTTTTTTTTCTTACTACACAACCATTTTTTCCCCTCATGTTCTTTCCACTTTACTCTTTTACTTTTTCTTTCTTCTCCTTTTCCTCTCTATCAAACATTCTCCCTCAAGTAACATCGCTACCTTGCCGGCCACCTATACTAATCACATTCAAACGTTAGCCTCACGTGGTGCTCCTCAAAACTAATCTCATTATTTGGTCTTTCTTCGCGTCGAATGCTATAACTCATCCCTCTCGTCTCTCAATTTCACAAGATATAGTAAAAGGAAAAGCTCGCCTTATGAGATCGAACCCCCTAAATATAAGTACTTGAACGGAGGATCATGCACAGATATGAAAAATCATAAATATGAATGCATCAATTGTTGTATAGAATTATAAGTTGTGAACGGACAAGATGAACCAATGGTTGTCTACATTGAGTGTGAGATTATGTACTTGACATAGATTTTAGGTCTTATATGTGTTAATGACCAAATATGTAGATACACACACGAAAGCAACAATTTGTATATGAACTGTACTAGTAAGATGAATTTATATTACACACTAATTTTGAGAATATGTAGTTGACCATATTTGTGATATAAATATAATGGATAATACTACATATCTCAACTTTTGCACTAAATTTTTTGTACCATGTGGCATGTAAGTTTTTACTAGCTAATTGGTGTGTTAAAATTTACTACAAATAGATTAAACATTATCAACAATTGGATAGTGACAAATCACATACACACATAGATTGGTATTAAAAATTTGGTACAAAAGTTGGTACCTCAAGCATTATCCAAATATAATCTAAATATATTCAAGCGATCATCGAAAAGAAAATTACGAAAATAAATATAATTATATATATACACACAGTGACAAAGCTAGAAATACACTTCACGGGAGCAAATATAGAAATTAAAATTTTTAGCTTGCTTAAATAAAAATTCAATAAAGATCAATTTGCTTACATGTTTTTTCAAGTTTAATCTCAAACATCTAGATTATAATCTAAAATTAGTTTTCCTAACTTCTTAGTTGTAATATGATATGTAAAAGTAATTTTTACTCTCTTTGATGGTATAATATCATTGTTGTCTCATATATAGAATAATGAGTGCAATTTTCATTTAAAATACCTAATACATATGTATTACAAATAAAATGTCATAATATGTGAGTGAATATTTTTTTTTTGAAATGAAAATGTGAGTGAATTGAATTTTTTTTTTTTAAAAAAATGCAAATATAAAACATTAATTTAGACTAAACTACTAAAAAAATATGTGTACAAATACATACAAAAATATCACATGAATCCAATATAAAATTATTTTTTCCAGTTTTATAAGTTGCTTAATTTGATATAATAATTACTAGTTGTTTAAACCAATAAATTTTAAGAAAAAAATAAGTTGTTGATAAAAGTTAGGGGGAAAAGAATATAGATGTAAAAGAGATGAAAATAAACTATAAGAAATTTAAAATCACATAGATTGATGATATTTAAGGATTAGAGAAATAATTAATCTAATTTTGAATAGATTAAATATAGAAAGTTTAAATTTAATGAAAAAGGCCTATGAGTTAATTGACGTAATATATAATTACTATATATATATATATAATATATTAATGTAAGAATTTTTTGCTGGGCACATGCTCTAATGCCTTACCGTGGCTCCACCATATATGATCAATATATATACATGGATGTATCATGTATGTGGTGATTCATGGATCTCTCTTGCAAAATGATAGCTAAGTCGGTCGAGGGTAGTGGAGCTTCTATCAAAGACTAACAAAACATTTCATCATCAAGATTGTTGACAGAAGTTTTGTCAACAACGAATTTAAAAAATTGTAAGATATGGTTTATGCGTAAAAAGTAGTTAATAAATTAAAGTAAATAAAGAGACAAATTTTATAGTGATTCAGCTTCAAAAAAGATGAGCCTACGTCCATTGTTCTTCACTATTTTCTAGAAAATTACAAGAGTTTCTCTAAGTCTCAATGTGAGAGCAAAGAGAGAATTACAGAGAATGTGTAGTGAAGTGATTGCGAGAGAAAAAATTATGAGACTGAGCCCCTTTTATATAGGTAAGGGTGACTTTAGTTTTCCTAATTTTGTGAATAGGAAACTACATAATAAAATACAATATAATATTAAGATTGGGTGACTACATAATAATGGGTAATTATCTCATCCTTCATTAGCTAATTGTCTTTTTTTAGGGATTAAGCAGGTCAACTATTTGTGGTAGTCAAAAAACCACACAACAGTAGCTCCCCAGCCTTTAATGTGTCCTTGACATGTTGAAAGCTTTCTTCGATAAAATAATTGACCACATGCCATTATAATCAATAGTTTCCGCTCAAGTCTTCAACTAAACATGTTGTAAGTTCTCTTGATTCTTCTTTGTTGATGTCAACGATGGAGTTAATAGATGTAAAGTAGTGATCAAATAGCATCATCATACTCTTGTTGAAATCTCTTGTTCGTAGATAAATGGGTTAACCTTTTGTGAGTGTAATAAGGATCTAACTCTTAGTACACTGAAAACGTCGCTTTTCCAATAGCAAGTGCAAAAGTGAAGTATGTGACTAAAAAGCCATCTCATTAATCTTCCATAGAAACTTATGGAGAAGTAGGAAACGCTCAAAAACTATGTTGTTATCAATGCGAGTGTTTACTAATAGAGCGTTGAAGCGGCTGCAAAGTCTTTTAAAGAATATTTTTTCTCCACCATAAATTCGTAATAATGCTCGCATTATAGAAGTGTACTTCTTATTCTAAAAGCCTCGATCCAGACATGATGCTTTTTCGTTAAGATCCTGAAGGCAATTAATGAAGTTGCCAAGAACTATGTTGTTTATTAGTAGAGTGTTGAAGAGGCTGCAAAGTCTTTTAAAGAAGATTTTTTCTCAACTATAAATTCGTAATAATGCTCACATTGTAGAAGTATGCGTCTTATTCTAAAAGCCTCAATCTAGACATGATGCTTTTTCGTTGAAATCCTGAAACGCTCAAGAATTATGTTGTTATCGATGCGACTGTTTATTAGTAGAGCATTAAAGAGGTTGCAAATTCTTTTAAAGAAGATTTTTTCTCAACCATAAATTTGTAATAATGCTCGCATTGTAGAAGTATGCTTCTTATTCTAAATGCCTCGATCTAGACATGATGCTTTTTTTTTGAAATCCTGAAGGCGATTAATGATGTTGTCAAGAAACAAAATAAAGTGTACTACCCTGAAGATATAGTTGATGACAACTACGTCGTTGAAGAGCAGCTCATAGTAGTTGAATGACATGAACTCTGTTTATGCTTTTTAGTAGTTTAAAAGGGTGTCATATTTGTCATATTTCGAATTTTCTTGCAAAATATTAGAAAATTCAAAAAATACTAAAAGTAATCAAAGATATTAAAAAAAAAAAAATAACGCTTAGGTCATATGCTATTTGGCTGAGCTTGCACTTTCTTTAAGAAGTTTTGTTTCATAAAATAAGAATCAAGCTACTTCATACGATAGATTTTTAGCTTGTTATTCAATTGGATGTGAATCCTAGAAATTATTAGGTCACCTTGCATATTAACTTGAGGTTTCATGTTTGAAAATCTTCCATAAGGTATAAACCTGCAGGAACTGTTAGGTTATTCTGAAGATTCAAAATTCCTTATCATGTCGATAACTTAAAAACAAATTAGATCGATCTTACGCTCTTGCGATTCGAATCTAATAACTTAAAACGGATTTTAAGTATTAGCATATGTTAGGTCACTTTGAAAAACAGTGAACGTGAGTGATGCAAACTCAAATTTATTTTTCAAAAGTTCAATGTCAAAATAGAATTCATAGCAATATATGACATCAAACTGGGAACATTTTGCTTAATCAATTGTTTGTTCGAGAAAGGATATCGTATAATACGATATACTAAGGCATGAAGTGAGAAGAAAATCCTAAGATTTTTAGGAATTTTAGAAATTCGGTGATCTGAAATTCCAACATCTCTAATATAAACGTTTGCATAGTACCTTAGGAAGCAAGTAAGAGATTACATAATTTGATTCCACTCCCCTTTGAGTTTTATGGTATTTGAAGACGGCCACAAAACTATAAAAGACAAACCAATAGAATATGACGTATTAAGATGATAAATTGAAGGAATAATGCCTTTATTAATCAATTCGAATGACGAATAATTCTTACAGTTTTATAGTATTACAATAACTGCCATAAAATTATAAGTAGACGACGAACAAGAATGAAGATAGATCACAAGAAAAAAATGCATAAACTTTCATTGATGGAGTCATCAAAATATATGAAGATACCCCACGAACAAGTAGTCGCATAATAGTCGATATGAGATAAAGAGACTTGAGAAGAATTATTGATAGTAGAGATAAAAATTCATATAGTATGAAAAGCTCGTACTTGGAGAGCTTGAATATGATGGAGCTCGAATAGCTCAACGATTGAGTAGAGATCTTGTCGAGGTTTTTTGAAATTGAGTAATGATCTCGTCTAGGTCGAAGATTATAAATTTGAACATGGTGAAGAGCTTACATAATAGAAAGCTCAATGATCTAGAGATCTTGACGGTCTGAGGAACAGAGTAAAGATTTCATCGAGATCAAAGATAGTAAGGAGCTTAAATATAATGGAGAGCTCTTGAAATAGAGAGGCATCCCTTAACCACAGGTGTGAGCTGACCAGCAAATTTTTCTCTTAAAGGTGCAATCTGCACGACGCTCCTACTAGGTTCTATGCTAGTCACGATTTCCTACCTCTTGGATATGAATTCCTCTTTCAGGTCATCGAGTAGGACAATCTCTAGGATGTTCATGCTGTGGTAGAGTCAACATTTGTCCTTCAGTAAGTCGTCGTAGGGAATCATTAATTTGGTTAGTGATTTGCTAAAGGTTCGCAAGGGCATCCTCTATGCGATCTTATTTCTGAATAATATTCTCTGGTGCGATCACGGTAGATTGATCCTGAGTGGGATCGACCTGTACATCAATAGTACTTTGGGGTTGATGTTGGCTAACTTCAGCATTCTTGCTGGTGTTTCTGGTATTTATCATTGTTGAATGGACAATAATGACAAACCTATTGCTGGAATGGCCCTCTTTCTAGTATCAATTATTGACGGAGGTTTTGTCAACAACAAATTTAAGAAAATACAAGATGTAGCTTGTGTGTGCAAAAGGTTGATAAATTAGAGCAAATAAAGAGACAAGAATTTTATTGTGGTTCAGCTCCAAAAAAGATGAGCCTACGTTCACTAATCTTCACTATTTTCTAAAGAATTACAGAGTTTATTACAGAAAATACGTAGTGACGTAATTGTGAGATGATTGTAAAATGAAAAATAATGAGACTAAGCCTCCTTTTTATAGATGAGGGTGACTTTAGGTTTCCCAATTTTGTAAATAAGAAACTACATAATGAAATATAATATAATATTGAGATTGCTACATAATAATAGGAAACTATTTCCTCCTTAATTAGCTAGTTGCCTTTCTAAGGAATTAGACACGTCAATTATTTGTGGTGGTCAAAAAATCACACAACAAAGATCAGAGACCATAAATAAATATAACTATAATCTCTCTCTCGCTCTTTTTTTTCCCCCTTTGATAAGGATTAATAATTAGTTTCTTTTAGGATGTTACGCCTCGCTCATTTGGCTCCCCAAAATCCAAATATTGCTGCTCATGGCTCTAAGGTCTTCTATATATACTACTCACCCAAAAGGATAGAGGAAAGCCCTAGAACATAGTAGACACTTCTAGAATGATCAAGAGAGGTCTTGGTCATGCTAGAAGATTTTAGATGGTGCTTCTAAGTCCTAGAAGGCTCTAGATAAGGTCAGATGGTGCTAGATAGGTTGGACGGTCCTAGAAACTCCTAAAATAACTTGGAAGAATCAAAATAGTGAGTAAACCTCCTAGAAGGATCTAGGCCATGCTTGTTCTAAATTTCTCTATATAAATATATTTGTAGATATTACCACTTTAATTGAGAATATTATAGACCCTTTGTAAGATCATGCTATTTGGCACGATCATAATCCTTGGTTAGTTTAAACTTTGCCTATATAAAGGACCCATTGGGTTTATTTGTACACAAATCTTATTTATGAGATTTGTAAGCATTTTAAGAGTAATATAAAGCTTTCATTCACTTAAACTCTCTTATCCTTACCACTTTGTCTCACAGTTAACTCTAAGTCCCTTTCTTGAGTGTTGCTAGACTGACTTAGTGTGATGTATTGTGCTAAATGCTGCACGATTGTCTAGTTTGAGGTTAGAGTCATGACACTGAACCCCCTTTATATAGGTAAGGGTAACTTTAGGTTTCCTAATTTTGTGAATAGGAAACTACATAATGAAATACAATATAATATTGAGATTGAGTTGCTACATAATAATAGGAAACTATTTCTTCCTTAATTAGCTAGTTGCCTTTTTTAGAGATTAGATATGTCAATTATTTATGGTGGTAAAAAAATCACACAATAAAAATCAGANAACTGTACTAGTAAGATGAATTTATATTACACACTAATTTTGAGAATATGTAGTTGACCATATTTGTGATATAAATATAATGGATAATACTACATTTCTCAATTTTTGCACTAAATTTTTTGTACCATGTGGCACGTAAGTTTTTACTAGTTAATTGGTGTGTTAAAACTTACTACAAATAGATTAAATATTATCAACAATTGGGTAGTGACAAATCACATACCCACATAAGTTGGTATTAAAAATTTGGTACAAAAGTTGGTACCTCAAGCATTATCCAAATATAATCTAAATATATTCAAGTGATCATCGAAAAGAAAGTTACGGAAATAAAAAATAATTATATATATACACACAGTGACAAAGCTAGAAATATACTTCACGGGAGCAAATATAGAAATTAAAAGTTTAAACTAGCTTAAATAAAAATTCAATAAAGATCAATTTGCTTACATGTTTTTTCAAGTTTAATCTCAAATATCTAGATTATAATCTAAAATTAATTTTCCTAACTTATTTGTTGTAATATGATATGTAAAAGTAATTTTTACTCTCTTTGATGTTATAATATCATTGTTGTCTCATATATAGAATAATGAGTGCAATTTTTATTTAAAATACCTAATACATATGTATTACAAATAAAATGTCATAATATGTGAGTGAATATTTTTTTTTTTGAAATGAAAATGTGAGTGAATTGAATTTTTTTAAAAAAAATGCAAATATAAAACATTAATTTAGACTAATCTACTAAAAAAATATGTGTACAAATATATACAAAAATATCACATGAATCCAGCATAAATTATTTTTTCCAGTTTTATAAGTTGCCTAATATAATACAACAATTACTAGTTGTTTAAACCAATAAATTTTAAGAAAAAAATAAGTTGTTGATAAAAGTTAGGGGGAAAAGAATATAGATGTAAAAGAGATGAAAATAAACTATAAGAAATTTAAAATCTCATAGATTGATGATATTTAAGGATTAGAGAAATAATTAATCTAATTTTGAATAGATTAAATATAGAAAGTTTAAATTTAATGAAAAAAGCCTATGAGTTAATTGATGTAATATATAATTACTATATATATATATATAAAATATATTAATGTAAGAATTTTTTGCTGGGCACATGCTCTAATGCCTTACCGTGGCTCCACCGTATATGATCAATATATATACATAGATGTATCATGTATGTGGTGATTCATGGCTCTCTCTTGCAAAACGATAGCTAAGTCGGTCTGGAGGTAGCGGAGCTTCTATCAAAGACTAACAAAACATTTCATCATGAAAATTGTTTGATAGAAATTTTTTCTAACAACGAATTTAAAAACAACGAATTTAAAAAATTGTAAGATGTGATTTATGTGTGAAAAGTAGTTAATAAATTAAAGCAAATAAAGAGATAAAAATTTTATAATGATTTAGTTTCAAAAAAGATGAGCCTACATTCATTGTTCTTCACTATTTTTTAGAGAATTACAAAAGTTTCTCTAAGTCTCAATGTGAGAACAAAGAGAGAATTACAGAGAATGTGTAGTAAGTGATTTTGAGATAAAAAATTATGAGACTGAGTCCCTTTTATATAGGTGAGGGTGACTTAGTTTTCCTAATTTTGTGAATAGGAAACTACATAATAAAATATGATATAATATTGAGATTAGGTGAGTACATAATAATGGGTAATTATCTCATCATTTGTTAGCTAGTTGTCTTTTTTAGGAATTAGGTAGGTCAACTATTTGTGGTGGTCAAAAAACCAACAACAATAGCTCCCTAGCCTTTAATGTGTCCTTGACATATTGAAAGTTTTCTTCGATAAAATAATTGACCACATGCTATTATAATCAATAGTTTCCGCTCAAGTCTTTAACTGAACTTGTTGTAAGTTCTCTTGATTCTTCTTTATTGATGTCAACGATTGAGTTAATAGATGTAAAGTAGTGATCAAATAGCACCATCATACTCTTGTTGATATCTCTTGTTTGTAGATAAATGAGTTAACATTTTGTGAGTGTAATAAGGATCTAACTCTTGTTTGTAGATAAATGAGTTAACATTTTGTGAGTGTAATAAGGATCTAACTCTTAGTATACTGAAAATGTCGCTTTTCCAATAGCAAGTGCAAAAGTGAAGTATGTGACTAAAAAGTCATCTCATTAATGTTCCATAGAAACTTATGGAGAAGTAGGAAACACTCAAGAACTATATTGTTATCGATGCGACTGTATACTAGTAGAGCGTTGAAGAGGCTGCAAAATTTTTTAAAGAATATTTTTTCTCAACCATAAATTCGTAATAATGCTCGCATTATAGAAGTATGCTTCTTATTCTAAAAGCCTCGATCCAGACATGATGCTTTTTTGTTAAGATCCTGAAGGCTATTAATGAAGTTGCCAAGAACTATGTTGTTTATTAGTAGAGTGTTGAAAAGGCTGCAAAGTCTTTTAAAGAAGATTTTTTCTCAACTATAAATTCGTAATAATGCTCACATTGTAGAAGTATGCATTTTATTCTAAAAGCCTCAATCTAAACATGATACTTTTTCGTTGAAATCCTGAAACGCTCAAGAACTATGTTATTATCGATGTGACTATTTACTAGTAGAGCATTGAAGAGGTCGCAAATTTTTTTAAAGAAAATTTTTTCTCAAACATAAATTCGTAATAATGCTCGCATTGTAGAAGCATGCTTCTTATTCTAAATGCCTCGATCTAGACATGATGCTTTTTTATTGAAATCCTGAAGGTAATTAATGATGTTGCCAAGAAACAAAATAAAGTGTACTACCCTGAAGATATAGTTGATAACAACTACGTCGTTGAAGAGCAGCTCATAGTAGTTGAATGACATGAACTCTATTTATGCTTTTTAGTAGTTTAAAAGGGTGTCATATTTCAAATTTTTTTGCAAAATATTAGAAAATTCAAACAATACTAAAAGTAATCAAAGATGTAAAGAAAAAAAAACCAAACCCTTGGGTCGTGTGCTATTTGGCTGAGCTTGCACTTTCTTTAAGATGTTTTGTTTCATAAAATAAGAATCAAGCTGCTTCATAGGATAGATTTTTAGCTTGTTATTTAATTAGATGTGAATCCTAGAAATCATTAGGCCACCTCGCATATTAACTTGAGGTTTCATGTTTGAAAATCTTCCATAAGGTATAAACCTGCAGGAACTGTTAGGTTATTCTGAAGATTCAAAATTCCTTGTCATGTCGATAACTTAAAAACAAGTTAGATCGATCTTACACTCTTGTGATTTGAATCTAATAACTTAAAACGAATTTTAAGTATTAGCATATGTTAGGTCATTTTGAAAAACAGTGAGCGTGAGTGATGCAAACTCAAATTTATTTTTCAAAAGTTCAATGTCAAAATAGAATTTATAGTAATATATGACATCAAACTGGGAATATTTTGCTTAATCAATTGTTTGTTCGAGAAGGGATATCGTATAATATGATATACTAAGGGATGAAATGAGAAGAAAATCCTAAGATTTTTAGGAATTTTAGAAATTCGACGATCTGAAATTCCAACATCTCTAATATAAACGTTTGCATAGTAACTTAGGAAGCAAGTAAGAGATTACATAATTTGATTCCACTGCCCTTTGAGTTTTATAGTGTTTGAAGACGGCCACAAAACTATAAAAGATAAACCAATAGAATATGACGTATTAAGATGATAAGTTGAAGGAATAATGTCTTTATTAATCAATTCGAATGACGAATAATTCTTACAGTTTTATAGTGTTGCAATAACTGCCATAAAATTATAAGTAGACGATGCACAAGAATGAAGATAGATCACAAGAAAAAAATGCATAAACTTTCATTGACGGAGTCATCGAAATATATGAAGATACCCCACGAGCAAGTAGTCGCATAATAGTCGATATGAGATAAAGAGATTTGAGAAGAATTACTGATAGTAGCGATAAAAATTCATATAGTATGAAGAGCTCGTACTTGGAGAGCTTGAATATGATAGAGCTCAAATAGCTCAACGATCAAGTAGAGATCTTGTCGAGGTTTTTTGAAATTGAGTAATGATCTCGTCTAGGTCGAAGATTATAAATTTGGACATGGTGAAGAGCTTACATAATAGAAAGCTCAATGATCCAGAGATCTTGACGGTCTGAGGAATAGAGTAAAGATTTCATCGAGATCAAAGATAGTAAGAAGCTTGAATATAATGGAGAGCTCTTGAAATAGAGAGGCATCCCTCAACCATAGGTGTGAGCTGACCAGAAAATTTTTCTCTTAGAGTGCAATCTGCACGACGCTCTTACTGGTAACTGTGCTAGTCACGATTTCCTATCTCTTGTATATGAATTCCTCTTTCAGGTCGTCAAGTAGGACAATCTCTAGGATGTTCATGCTGTGGTAGAGTAAATATTTGTCCTTCAGCAAGTCACTGTAGAGAATCATTAATTTGGTTGGTGATTTGCTAAAGGTTCGCAAAGGCATCCTCTATGTTATCTTGTTTCTGAATAATATTCTCTGGTACGATCACAGCAGGTTGATCCTGAGTGAGATCGACCTGTATAACAATAGTACTTTAGGGTTGATTTTGGCTAACTTCAACATTCTTGGTGGTGTTTCTGGTATTTATCATTGTTGAATGGACAATAATGACAAACCTATTGCTGGAATGGCCCTCCTTCTAGTGTCAATTGTTGACGGAGGTTTTGTCAACAACGAATTTAGGAAAATACAAGATGTAGCTTGTTTGTGCAAAAGGTTGATAAATTAGAGAAAATAAAGAGACAAGAATTTTATTGTGGTTCAGCTCCAAAAAAGATGAGCCTACATCTATTAATCTTCACTATTTTCTAAAGAATTACAGAGTTTATTACAAAAAATATGTAGTGAAGTAATTGTGAGATGATTGTAAAATAAAAAATAATGAGACTAAGCCTCCTTTATATAGGTGAGTGTGACTTTAGATTTCCTAATTTTGTAAATAGGAAACTACATAATGAAAAATAATATAATATTGAGATTGGGTTGCTACATAATAATGGGAAATTATTTCCTCCTTAATTAGTTAGTTGCCTTTCTTAGAGATTAGACGCGTCAATTATTTGTGGTTGTCAAAAAATCACACAACAAAGATCAGAGACCATCAATAAATATAATTATAATATCTCTCTCGCTCTTTTTTTTTCTCCCTTTGATAAGGATTAATAATTAGTTTCCTTTAGGATGTTATGTCCCGCTCATTTGGCTCCCCAAAATTCAAATATTGCTACTCATGGCTCTAAAGTCTTCTATATATAATGCTCACCCAAAAGGATAGAAGAAGGCTCAAGAACGTAGTGGACACTTCTAGAGGTCTTGGCCGTGCTAGAAGATTCTAGATGACACTACTAAGTCCTAGAAACCTCTAAATAAGGTCAGATGGCGTTAGATAGGTTGGACGGTCCTAGAAATTCCTAAAATGACTTAGAAAAATCAAGATAGTGGGTAAACCTCCTAGAAGGATTTATGTCATGCTTGTTCTAGATTTCTCTATATAAATATCTTTGTAGATATTATCACTTTAATTGAGAATATTCTAGACCATTTGTAAGATCATGCTATTTGGCACGATCATAACCCTTGGTTAGTTTAGACTTTGCCTATATAAAAGACTCATTGGGTTCATTTGTACACAAGTCCTATTTGTGAGAGTTATAAGCATTTTAAGAGTAATACAAAGCTTTCATTCACCTAAACTCTTTTATCCTTACCACTTTGTCTCATAGCTTACTCTAAGTCCCTTTTTTGAGTGTTGCTAGGCTGACATAGTGCGACGGATTGTGCTAAGTGTCCACGATTGTCTAGTTTGAGGTTAGGGTCGTGACACTGAGCTCCCTTTATATAGGTGAGGGTGATTTTAGGTTTCCCAATTTTGTGAATAGGAAACTACATAATGAAATACAATATAATATTGAGATTGAGTTACTACATAATAATAGGAAACTATTTCCTCCTTAATTAGCTAGTTGCTTTTTTTAGGGATTAGACACGTCAATTATCTGTGGTGATAAAAAAATCACACAATAAAAATCAGAGACCGTCAATAAATATAACTATAATCTCTCTCGCTCTTTTTTTTTTTTTTTCCTTTGATAAGGATTAATAATTAGTTTCTTAACTTCCGTCAAAAAATAAAAACACAAGAATAATTATTCTCTCAACATGCATAAATGTAACATGGCCAAAAACTATTGATAATGAATTGTCTGATAAAATATTATTTACCTTTGAGCTAAAAATTGTCATATTCATACGTAGAGGTGGAGTCAGTTTTCTCAAACTATACAATAGATATATCTATAAAGCAAATAATAGAAAACTCGAATGCATAGTCCATGATTGTCTCGCAATTATCGTAATCCAGATTAGAGATTAACCTTTATTAATTAGTTTCCTGAATTTTGCGCTTGAGAAGAACAAGTAGCTTGTAGCTTAAGTCCATATAGACGGCGGTTTCTTGCTTCATTCTTAAAGTGGTCAAACATAGTTTTGAGGAGGAACTCCCTTGGTAGACGTAATGTTTCCATTCTCTCAATACTGAAACTCGAGATAAGTTTAGCATATGACCATGTTAATTATGTATAACAAGGTTAATAATGATCAGGTTTAATTCAATTATTATTGAGATCTTACATGTTTTCACGTCTTGTGATATGTTGCTTATGTTCCAAGAGAAAATGGGAAAAGGTAGACAAAGAAATTAGAAAAATAATTTATTTAAATATTTTTATATTTAATATATAATTACGAAAATTTATTGTCATGATTATATTGTCATAGTAGTCAGAATAGTACTACTTTTTAGTATCGTGTTATAGTTTTATTTTCTCTACATCATATTGCCACAACAAGAATATGTCGTGGATTTTGTTGCCACGATATTTAGTCGCGGTAATAGATGTCGTGGCAATATCTATCATTTATTACGTAATACTATGTGAAGTTCGTCTGTTACAAGAGCTTACAAAATTATATGCCGAAATATGATTGGCGGAGTCAATGACAATTTGGACGGCGGTGAGTGTGACTGCTCCGACTGAAGAGCGATGAGGTGGTCTACGTCCAAATTCTCCAGAATTCCCTCCATGACGAACATATACAAATGCAAATTGGCTGCATCAACCCCCTTTTTTCAGCTAAAAATATTATTAGAGTAAATAAAAGGCCATAAGAACTAGCCCTTCAATTCATCCCCCAGTCGCGCTTAATTTCTCAAATGTTGCTTAAAAGCTGTTGTTCAACATTTCTGACTTAAAAATTACATCATTTTGAACATCGATTAGATTGCTAACTTACTAGTTAATAACGGGATTGGGGCATATAATGTTTTTATGGCAAACTAACTTTCCATGGCTAGTTAAAAAAAGTGTACATTATGTGTGTGGTCAAGATACACATGAAGAGGAACGGACACGTACGTACGGAGGAAATGCACCTAGAGATATGTTCATCTTCTCCGCCATCTCTCTCTCTCTCTCTCTCTCTCTCTCTCTCTCTCATTCTCACTCCCATTTGGTCGTTACTCCCAAACACTTTGTCATAGACATAACCGCCCATTTATTCTCTCACTATTCATAACATTAGGATATAAAATATGTTTCTCAAAAATCACAAAAAAAAAAAAGAATAAAAATAAAAGGCGAAAGCAATATTTGCATTTAATAGATTTATGCTCCTCTGTATCCTAAGTAACAACTCATTTGCAGGCCTCTCTCGGTCATGCATGTATGTCTCCGCAGTTGAGGAGTTTGGCAACTACTAGCTCTAAGGTAAACAAAAGCCTCCTTAACTGATTAGTTGGATGGTTTTCCAGAAACTAATTGAAAAACAAATGAAATGAAAGAGAGACCAAATGATACACTTTCGAACTTCTCTTTGTGTGTGTGTGTGTGTGTGCGTGTCTCTCTCTCTCTCTCTCTTTATTTTTTATTTTTTATTTTTTTTAAACATTTTACGTTCAGCAGTTTCTAACATTTTTTTTCCCTTACAAAACCCAATAATTATTTTTTTCACGTGAAATAGTTTTCTCAATGCATTAATATATATGCAAGGTGTGCAGGTTTGGTAGAGGAAAGAAATAATAGTAAGGAATGGATACTGAATTGAAAGGCTCAGAAGATTATGATATGCAAGTGATAGGGAAGCTGTTGAGTTATGCTTCAAGGGGTGACAGAGTTGGACTCAACCTCATGTTGATCAAAGGCATATCTCCAAATGTGCAGGACTATGATAATAGGACTGCCCTCCACCTTGCTGCTAGTGAGGGCCATGCTCCCATTGTAGAGCTTCTTCTGCTCTATAAGGCCAGTGTCAATCTCATCGATCGATGGCAACGGACTGTAAGTACATCCATAGCCTATGTTGTTAATATCCAAAAGCACCCACATAGACTTGAATTTTGGGTGTTTTTCTTTTTTCTTTGTACTATTTTCAATGTCCATTTAAGTGTGATTCAATAACAATTGAAAAGTCCTTGAAAATTTAAGCATGTTCATGTATAGAGACTGGAGCCTTATTAGAGAAAGACAGAAGCTGATTATTGTTTTGCCAATTGTCATATATGACTATCTTTGAGGTGTTATTATTTGTACCTTCTTCATGTTTAACTGTACTAAGTGGTCTTGTATTATTACTTATGTTGTATATCTGAGGATTAAGAATGTTTATTTACTCATTTGAATAATTTTAAGAGTGAAGAATTCCTTTGTTTGATTAAATGTCCTCACAATTTCTTACGTTTAATCACCGTTGAACATTTTGATTTTTTAAAAATTTTTTTTATTCAAAGCCCCTAACAGATGCAAGACTCTATGGACACCGAGACATATGCCGAATCCTGGAAGTAAATGGGGGAAAGGATTTTTTTGATGACCAACAAATGGTACTTGAGAACTTGAACTATTGTTTAGTTATGAAAATTCTCTGTTTCTTCTTTCTTAAAGCAGAAGTGCTCGGTAAAATTTTCCATTAGGTGCTTGTCGATTTGTGGTCCGAGGCCATTTGATCGTCTAAACTTCCCAAACTATGTAATGTATATACACACAGGCTGCCATTATTATTCTCATTTTTTCTGCAAAGATAATATCAGATTTCCTTGATTCCTCTAGGCTGTGGGGTAAACAACTTCTAAAGCTGGGATTTACGATGTAGTTTCGTAATTTCGCTTTCGTCGTTTCTTCTTATAATTATTCTTTTATATCATCACAATTTTTCACAATAACAAGGATGAGGATGATTTTGATTTCACATGTTGTAGCTCGCAGCTATCAACTTTCATGAAGTTGTGTGCTCTTCAATTTGAGTTTCTGTTTCAATGTAACAGCTGTTTTCTGCTTTCTAAAACTATTAGTCGAACTTGAACACACATTCTCATAAACAAATGTGGGTTGTGCTTTTATGGTTCGATATCTCTTGTGCTGTTGTCATGTTTAGCGCATTCCACATTCCATTCGAATGTGTATCTTGACAGGCATATAACAGATACTACAAAAATTTTAAGTGATTAGACTGTCACAATGAGGGTTGATCCTAGTTTTCCGTCTCTTCTACAGACTGTTCGACAAGAAGATCTAAATGAAGTGAACTTTGATATTTCAGAATTAGATTCAGAGGACCCCTCAATAATTGAGCAGGTACACAAATTTAATAGCTAGGATATGATCAGTTTCTATCATTTGAACTTCATTAATTTTGGAAGGAAATACTATAGGGAGAAACATCATGGTGTGGCGCTTAAGATGGTTGTCTAGCTTCCTATTCACAGAATAAATAGTCCATTTGCCAAAGAATCATGAAGATTTATCATGAAGATTTTACAAATCAATAAATAAATTTAGAGTCCATCTTTTATTCCTTATGAAATAGACAACTTAACTATATATATATAAATAAAAATAAAATAAAATTGAATGAAACATAATACCCAAGATATTGCTATTCCTGAGAAGTTTCCAAGTTATTGCTCCATATGAACTAAGTTGATTCAGCTACTCTTGCGCTGATAACTTTCAGGGTAAATTTGGTGACTCTGTGAAGGTCAAATGGCGTGGAACCTGGGTTGTTAAGACTGTTATCAAGAGACAAATAAACTGTCATTCTTTGAAGATGTACACTTGATACGATTTCTTCTCTGTTCGATTGAACTTTTTTGGGAAAATGGTATTACTAATGTTTTGCCGTTTCAATATCTTGATGCAGGATACTATTCAATAAGGATAATACTCTTCTAAGGGAACTGAGACATCCCAATATTTTGCAATTTCTTGGTTCAATTGAGGAGGAAGAGGACATGATTCTGATTACCGAATATCTATCAAAAGTATGTTACTGTATGCTGTTATTAGATTATGTTCTTAGAAGTAGTATCTCATTCAACTTGGTCCATATCCTATGTTGATTTAATGCAGCATAGCATGAGAATTAATGAGGACAAAAAAGTATGCGAAAATTTTTAGTATTTTTCTGATCAATATGTCTTTATTCGGTATTTTTCTGGAAGTAATTAATTCTCTTGTACTATTATAATAGGGTAACCTTGAAGATATGTTGAACAAAAGATTTCGACTTGACATGCCGACTGCTGTACGCTATGCACTTGATATTGCCAGGTAAAGTGGTTTTTCTGCCAGGCAACTCCTAACTGGATTTGGCATTTGGTGAAGTGTGTTATTATCATGCCCCATTATAACTGATACAAATTTTGAAATATTTGATAAAGAATCATATAGCTAATGCATGATAAAAATACTTGAATCAAATAAACTCTCACATTCAAGCACAATACTAAATGGTCAAACCATGTACATTTTATTCCTCAAACCACAGAAATTTACTCAGCAAAACCCCATGTTGCCTGATAGTTCTGAAACCCATCAAAGCGAGGTAGTATTTAAAACAACTTGTTTCAAATGAACCACATCTAGTATAAGCTTATAAACTAAACATTAGATCGGTATACTAATCTTAAACCAAAAAAGGATCTTGTAAGTCCAAATAAATTCATAAAACATTACTCATGCGTATGCATCACTCCTTATCTATGGATATGAAGCCATTTTATTGATTAACTAGCGCATGGGATTCAAAGTACTGAATTATTGGTGTTACAATAACTATATTGCAATTGTTCTCCTTCTAATTTGATTGTGCATACAGTATCTGCATCGAGTTCGCTGCAGAAAATCAGTTATATAAATTGTGTAACCTTTTCCTCAATCCTCCCAACCCTACCAAAAAAAAAAAAAAAGAAAAAAAAAAAGAGGAAGAAGAAGAACAAAAAAAGGTCCATGTCTTGGCTACTTGATTTATCGATTTCCTCTTTCATGGTTAATTTGAAAAGAATGCTTCTTTATTGGTTAGTTTTAGTTATCAGTTTACTACCCCAGATAAAGTAGTGTACGTCTTCTACTGTATGAAAGTTATCTAACTTTTCCTATGAGTCTCATGTGAGTGTTTGGAACAAGAATGGATGGGCTTAGATGATAAAGTTTCAACTCTAAAACAAGGATTCAATCGAGTATGCCAAACCTTCAAACCTTTTTTGTACAGAATATTTAATAGGAAAGGGCTATTCTTGTTTCATTGTGTACTTTATCCCATTTACATTTTTCCTAACGAAAATTTTTCGTCTTTGATTCTCCCTTTTTACTTCAAAGAAAGAAAAAAATAAATTGTTAATTATTTGTGTCTTCTATGTATGGCCAATAACGACTTGACATGGTAATAAGTTTTAAATAGAATTTGATGATTATCCCTTTTAGAAGTTTGCTGTTGACTTCTAACCTTTATGCATTATAAGATAGATATTTCAATGAATAGATTTTCTTGGGGTGGGAAAGGCTTGTCCATATGAGGATAAAAGGTATTATCTTGTTAATGTTTCTGAAGTATATGTCTAATTACACATCACTTGTATTGAACTTTGTTTTCTATACTCTATTATATTTTCTATAATATCATAAACGTTTAGCAGGGGAATGAATTACCTCCATGAGCACAAACCCCTTCCCATAGTGCACAATCATTTGGATACCAAGTAAGGCTTTACTTTCCAAGTTTACTATTTCTCTTAGTTTAATGTGTATTAAAAGGAAGTTTTCACTGTATATGTAACACAAAGTTAGCTTAGTCTGAGCTAAAAATTACTGTCCTGATTCTGTCACACTTTACTGATTTTTTGCAGTGTCCTGATTGGATATTTGACTTAATTCTATCCCTATAAATGAGAAATGAGTTCTTTAATGTTATCAGGATAGTTTTCTGGTATAGCCGATTAATTAATCTTTGTATTATGTACTTTCTGTCAAACAATGAAAGTAATTCACCATGTGATTTTTCAGTTCTCACAGTATGTCCTTAATTTTGAGGCCCTTAATTTCTCCTCTCTTTTGGATATAGAAATTTGTTGCATGATGAAGGTGGCCACTTAAAGATTGGCGAGCATTGGATCCGAATGTTTTATGAACCAATAAATACAAATAAAGACTACTACTGTACGGGGACATCCATTTCTTTCTTTTTCTTTTCTTTTCTTTTCTTTTCATTTTTTCTTCATTTTAATTTTCCTATAACCTACATGTTGTGAACTTAATTATTTTACCATTTCCATTTTCTCTCGCTCGATTCTGTTCCACAGGCCAACGAAGGGACAGTCCAAACGTGCTTGATAATGCATTGAGTGAAACAAAGAAAGACATATTTTCCTTTGGTTACATATTTTACCTGGTACATAGTTATGGACACAAACATTGATGACACCTGCATGGCCTCTTCCAAACCACTTTTATTATATAAAATTGTTTACTACTTTGTAAAATTTAAGCAGATGCATCATACATGATTTTGAAACTTCTTTGAGCTTTGCTAAAGCAATTACTTCGATTAGCTTTAGCCAAAAAAGACGTTCTTGCTTGTGTTTCATATGATCGTTCTTTAGTAAAAGCATTTTTCTCAAGATACAATATTTAAAGTTTAGGATATTTTCGTTACCTTACGCTGTTCGAAAGGGGAAAAAAAAAAAAAATTGCGATGTTGAGGTAATCAAATATTGATAGTGTATTGTAAAGTATGTTTTTCTTTTCTCACATATTATTAATCCATGTTCAACATAAAGAAAAGCTTTAGTAGAGTACATTAGCAATATTGGTGTTACTATTTTCCTCCAACAGACTTGCTCGGTTTAATGTTTGACATATAAGTGTATTACAGATGCTAGAAGGCAAGAACTTCCAAGAAAATTGGAACTATGACTCCTGCATGCATCTTGAGCCAATTGATTTCAAACCAAAGTTTCTCATAAGCCGGTCTTCTAAAAGAGTTAAAGAGTGAGTACACCGCAGATACTAATATTTAATGTCTTATCTCGCTCTCTCTCTCTCTCTCTCCTCTCTTTTTTTTTTTTCAATGTAGAACAAGTTCTTTGCGTTAAGTATTTGAATGTGTCACTAAAATGTTGTTTTTGCAAAATGATAGACATAATGAAATAAAGTGAGAACAATTCCTATAATAAGAAAATGCGATTACGTACATATTACCTAATACCCAATTCTTTACATGTAGGGATAACAACGATATACAAGTGATGAAATAACCAATAATATATACAAAATAGACAAACTTATCTATCAACAGGCACAGTTAAAGCACGATAAAATCGTTGTCCTTGAAACCGATTTTGGCACCTCAGGATGCTTATTAATCCAGTGCAGTAGGTTCCAGCCGCTAAGGGTGCACTCACAATAGTATGTCGTACTCTCATTAACACCCAGCTTTACTAGAATAAACTCAAAAAGAACACGAAGAGATTAGGAAAGCTCTTGGATATTTTGTGTGCAAAACTCAAGAATAAATGAGCTATTTATAAGAGACAATTCTGCTTAATCTTAGTGGCCACAATAAATCTAAGAAAATAGACGGCCATAATAAATAATCAGTGTTTAAAATGAGTTGGGCAGTGATAAGATGTAAATAGCTTGAACAAATGGAGTATTTAAAACCGAAAAATTCTGCGGTCAATGATTAAATATTGTAACTCCCAAGTAATATAATTAACTTGCATGTTACTGCCAATTGTGGAAATTTAAATTATTCAGAAAAATCTCTAACAAATGTAAGCAGAATTTTCGTTGAAGCGTCACATTTTAACATGCTTTGCTATTTTAGTCCATTAATATCTGGGTGTTTTCTTCAACTTGGATGTGAATCGGCTATGGACAACTGGTTGTGGACTTGTAGTGCATTTCTGGATAATTTTCATTTTCACTTCTGAATTGTGGAATCTAAATATATTTTAAGGATAAATCCATTTTCAACTCTTAAAGTTTTTATTTTTATTATTTTTTTTTTTTTGGTTGCTTTATTTCGTGTTTTTAATTTTGAATACTTTCCATCTAAACGTGTTGATTCTTTGTAAGAGTAGACAATACGCCTTATCTTGGAAAGAGGTGTATAGTTTAGCTCTCTCTTATAACCCCAGAAAAGAAAAAGAAAGTTTTATGCATTCTAGTATTGAGTTCTGATTTAGGCTTGGCATAAAAGATTTTGGCTTAAAAATATGGATGTTGATATATGCAGGTTGATAGAGCTGTGTACAAGCAAGGATCCATCTCAAAGGCCTCCATTTCATTCTGTCATACGAATTCTAGAAGAGGAATCTTTGTGTCTAAAGAGACTTGGATGTCCTGTTTGTTGATTAAAATCTATAATATAACCAAGTAAAAAGTCACACTAATAAGCCACGTTATGAACATTCTTCTGCTTGATAATCAATATCTACATCATTTTCAGTCTTGTTTAATTTCAATCAGTTTCTTTCTTTCTTTCTTTCTTTCTTTCATTATTCCATTAGAGCATAAATTTTTCCTTACATTTTTTTCCATTCTTAAAAAAATACTTGACTCTCATTTTAAATATATGGCATAAATTACACTAGAATTCTGACGGTACCATCGACAATCGTATACATTTCTAAAATTGAGTTTAAGATTTGAATCTCTAACTTTTTTATCAGAAATTTTAAAAACAAAAATAAATATTCTCTGACTTAAACTAATAAGAAAAAAAAATAATAGTAATGATATTCTAGCTCTTATGTCAAATTTTAATACCAATTTATATAGTACGTAATTATTACATTGTTACCAATTAATTAGTAAAGAGAAAATATATGAGAACATGTGAAGAAAGAGACTAGATGAGGGGAAAGAACGAGAAAAAGAAGTCAACATCTACCATCCCTTTGGGAAATGAAGTTGGTATTTTGGGATTAAAAGAATTTTTATGACTTAGACTACTTTATATGAATTAACCAAAAAAGTCATATGATAATGACTACATTTCTAAAATTGAAGTTTAAGATTCAAATCTCCAACTCTATTATCAGAAATTAAAAAAAAAAAAAATAGATATACTCTTGCTTAAACTAATAGGGAAAAAAATAGTACTAAGGATATTTTAGCTTTTATCTCAACATTTGAATATGAAATTATATGGCATGTGATTGTTACCAATCAATTGATAAAGAAAAAATATATGAGAAAGGGTGAAAAGTGAGACCAGACGAGAGGGAAAGAATGAGAAAAAGTGAAAGAAGAAAAAGAAGTCAACATCTACCATCCCTTGGAAAATGAAGTAGGTAGAAGTGTTTTGGGATTAATGAATTTTTATAACTCTTTTTGAAATAATTTTTCTATGACTACTTTATACGAATTAACCAAAAAAGCCATATGGAGAGAGAGAGAGAGAGAGCCAAAGTAGAAAAAAAGACCTATCAACGATGTAAGCCGCTTATAATTTGTGATTTTAAGGTATTTAAGCTTCTATAAATCTTATTTCCACTCTATACTCATGATTTGCTCTTGATTCCACTCTATTTCAACCTAGATTTTGCGAGAATTCATTCTCCAGAAAAGAAGCATGCATTTGAAATGAAAAAACTCGGACTTCTACCCTCTAACTATAGGTCATTGCAGTCACAATTGGCCAAGTAAATTTCTAATAGGCATTATTGCATTTTTTTTTTCCAATTCAGTTCAAAAGAAATGTGACATTCAAAATAGTCAGTAAAATATGATCTTTAGCTATAGTGCACTCAAGAATGAAGAAGCACTCAAGAAATAATGATTTATTCGAAATAATGATCATTAAAATAGCGGCCACTCGTTTGAGAATGCCAAGTTTGCAAATTCAACCCTCACAATGGCCATTGTTTTGGTGACCATATTAGGTCACTAATTAGTGACTTTCGTATTTCATTCTTTACATATGGAAAAGATACATTTTTCACCCCGTTGCCTCTTCCCCATCCCCCAAAAAAAAAAATGCATTATTTGACCTATTTGAATATTACCTAATCAATTGTAACCATAAATGGACCTTTTGGGAAAAGAAAGAAATAAATACTTCAAAGTTTCTTTCAAAACTACTGTTTGAATCTTTCCTTGATATTTATCTGAAAAATAGACTTTTCATGCGAAGAGGACTACTTCTGTCCCGAGAGAAGGAGATAAAATTTCAGGTGGATTTTCTAATATTCTTGACAATGGTAAGTTTGAAACCTATTATTTTTCAGATCAAAATGTCCTAGAAAAGTAAAAAAGTCGTCCTAGAAAAATCATTTTTAAAAATACTAATAAAAAATTATTTTCTCAAAAACACTACTATCTAATCCATATGCCTTTTTTTTTTCCCTACATTTTCTTCAATTACCAAAAGGGAAAAAAAAAGCTTGTAAATGTCATTTTCTCTCTACAAAGTTTTCCGTGACTTCTAAATATGAGAAAATTGAGTACTTTTTCTTTCTTAAATTTTTTCTTTTTATTTTTTCTCCAAAATCTTTGTTTCAAACATAGGCTAGAAAAAATATTAAAAAAATAAACTAAATAAGGGGGGAAAAGTTGTAAAAATGGGAATTGAATTCCTGAGTTATATTTAGTTCGTTGAAATGTAATGGTAATAAGAATTGTAATTAAATAGAATTAGAATAGGAATAGAAATAGTATTCCATTATTTGGTTGACTTGGTGAAATAGAATAAAATAATTATTATATTGACTAAAATATCATTACTTTAAGATATCTTAATTGGGCAAAAATGGAAATTGAGGTTCTAAAGAGATTGACAAAAAGATGAAATCATAATTCCATAGTTTTCTTAGTAGAATTACAATTCTATTATTTGATGGAATTAATATTACTATGCAATAAGAATTCTTTAGCTTAATGTGAAACCAAACAATGGAATGGACTTTTTGTTGAAATGATCTTTCTATTCCAAGACCCATTTTATTGAACCAAACATGGCAAAATCCCTATTTGTAGCTTGGATTGTTGGGAAAGTAAAAGATAAAAGGAAGAAAGAGGTATGAAAAAGGAAGAAATACTTTCTTATATTTGGTTGATGGAAGAAATATGGGAGGAAAAAATTCTTTATAAAATGTTTTCTATGTATTTGGTTGATAGGAGAAATATAGGAGAAGAAACTTTTAAATTTAAAAAAAATTGATTCGTAATCATGCTTCAATTGTTAGCATTTTTTTAATAGTGTTTATTGTGTTAATTAATTAAAACTTGATGTAAAATTGAAACTATAAGCCTACATATTATACTTATATCTAAAAAAAATCATCTTAACAAGAAAAAGAAAATAAAAAACAGCAGATAAATCTAAAGCTTGAACGAAAAAGGAATAAATACACTTGAAATAGTAGAAACTCTTTTCTCTTTCTTTGAAAAACTCCATTCCTCAATAACTTTTCCATTGTGATCTTCTCATTGGGAAGGAATATCACTTTTGATCTCTCTATGTGTAGGATTTTCCTAATTTTTTTATTTTTCTTTCAATAATCCTTCTTTTTATTTGGTCTTCTTCTCATAAATATATTTTATGGAGGTTTTGTTCTATGAGATTATATATATATATATATATATATATATATATATATATATAGGTTTTGTTTATTTTGTTTATTCTCTTACTAGATTTTAGATTTGTACATATTTTGTTTGTTTTTATTTTTTTTTTTAGATATGAATCTTCTATGATCGAAATCTGGAAGAAATTCAATGTAGGTATTAAACGGTTCACAAAAGATAAAGTCTATCAAGATAAGTATTAGGCTTCAAAATGATAAAGATTTAGATCTTATGATGTCTCTGAAATTCATTATCTATATGGTTGAAAATGATTTCAAAATTATCGCAGATAGGTGTGTACCTCTAATAGTATGTCTAGCAATACTGCTAGTTATACAAACTCTTTATCAAAAGATAATTGTAGGGACTCTTATTGTTTTATCTTTTGTCTTAGAAACGAAGTAGTCCATACATATACTCATTGATTTTTCAGTGTTGATGGTTTGTTTTGTAATTAGGAAATTTCTAATTATAATGCTTATATTGTAGTACTTAGTTTATTTTAATGGGAAAGGCTACGTACGCTATACACTTTTTTATTTTCTGTATATAAAATTATTTCTTTTTTTATTAATTTACTTAAAATAATTTCTGAAGAAATACTTTTTTTTAATCAAGAATTACCCTGCTTTTAAACGAGGTACTTCTATGGTTTTAGTTCTGTACATGATACTTTTCTAAATAATTTTAATTTTATGATGTTTGCCGAGAAGAATAATAAAATTCTATTAAAAAGTGGGACTTGTTGATTCCCAAAAGAAAAAAAGAAGGAATTGTCCATGATGGGTGTTATCATCATTTTATCCATTTCTCTACAGAGAAGGTAATTTAATTAGTGGGAAAAATGTAGGGTGTTTTATGAAAAGAATATATATAATTTCAATGATTTTCTTGATATTTCCGAATACCCAAGGTTTCTGTCCAAATTGGTTAATAAAATGATTTTTTTTTTTTTCATGGAAATTTCCCATTTTTAAATACCGTACTTTTGTGGAATTGTTTATTTATTTGTTTACTTTTTTAAAAAAAGGGTAAAACCCTTGAAAACCCTATAGAAAAAGTCGATAGCTCTTTAGCTCTCTCTTCCCGGGGTGTTAGTGTCACTTGATATCTTTTGTTGTTGGATTTGGCATAGAGAAAAAAAACTAGGGGTGGGTTGGTTCAATGGCCTTCCGTGGAGTTGCAAAGCGTTCTCATGGGGCTATCACCCTCTACAGCAAGGTGTTGAGTAGTAGTAGCAGTAGTAATGGCGGCACTGCTTTTGCAGCTTCTCGGCATAAGTTTTCCACTTGGGCTTCCAAAAGGGTTTCTCTCGATCAACCCAAAGAAACCCAATTCACAGCTCCTGCCAATCACTCATGTGGCTCTGTTTTCTTCCTCAGAAGATTCAGTGCTGAAACTTCTTCTACTGCTGACCAACTCAGTCTCATCAAGCAACTCAGGGAAAGGACTAGTGCTCCCATCAAAGATGTCAAAGCCGCTCTCATTGATTCCAATTGGGACATTGGTATAAAAAAATTCCATTGCCCAGATCGTTTTATTATTTCAGTTATTTATTTATTTTTTGTAAGTGATTGATCATTTTAATACAGAGGCTGCTCAGAAGGACTTGAGAAAAAGAGGGAAAGTACTTGCATCGAAAAAGGCGTCTCGTACCGCCGCCGAGGGACTGCTGGCGTTGGCGCAGAATGAGGGCAAAGCTGCTCTTATTGAACTTAACTGTGAGACTGACTTTGTTGCTAGAAATGAAATATTTCAGTACTTGGTCAGTGTATCTAAATACCATCCTTTTTATAGTTGCCATGGTCACACTTTATTATCTGTTTGTACTTGTAATTAATTTAGTTAGAATGACTGTATATGTGGATACTTTTGTGTTTGTTCGCCGGATTAAATTATGATGCTTGAAATTATCATCAATGGTTTATATTTTTTATTATTGGTATGATAAAAGAACTAGAAAAATGTATGAGTTTTTCCTCGGGTTCACAAGTTCATAGTGTCATTCTATTCTACTGTCTTTATAGGCTTTAGCTTTGGCAAAGAAAACTTTGCTAGTTAACAACTCTTCTCGGCCAGCTTTGGGGATCTTTCCTGTTGGACCTGAGTACTTGGAGGTAAAATATTCTATGTTCTTTTTGTTTTCACTTTAGTAGTTGTTTGCTTTTATTTGATCTTCAAGTCCTATACACCTTCCCAATCCACACTATGATTCTTTATTAGCATGGGCAATTGTGTTTGAGAATCTTTTATTACAACAGTTTTTTGGTCTCCCTTGTTAAGGACCACAGTGAAGTAAGAGCATCAATATTGTCCGTATTTGCAGCAAAATGTGATTCTGTTGCTCCTTATTATGTCAAAAGTTAGTCTACTGCTTGTGGCATTACTAAATATTGTTGTTTCTCTGGTAATTTAATATATATATTATTCAAATGGATTGTAGAATTGATGATTCACTGGTATATAATTTGATTCAAATATGTTTTTTAGGTTATTATAAGCATATGGAATGAAATTTGGTTTAACTCTCAAGTTGATCGATAACTTCAAGTGAGTTTGATCAGTGGCAAGGTATGTTAATTTAAATTCATTCCTACCAGGAGCTGACACTGAATCTTGAACATCCAAAAATTTCTGGAGAAATAACTGGTCATAATGCAATTACTGAAGTGGCTGCAAAGATGGGTGAAAATGTTAAGCTTAGAAGGGGTTTTGTCCTATCTGCATCGACACAAGGTGTGGTTTCGACCTACCTCCATACAAGTCCCCAACCAGGTAGGTATCTGAACTGCTAAATAAAGTTCGTTTTAGGTCATGACTTTCAATACATTGGTACTAAGTCAGTGAGGTGTCAGGTTGCTTGAAAAACTTTAATTTTCCTTGATCCTTGCCTGTTTTGTTTTCTTTGAAAGGGTTGGGTCGGATTGCTGGAGTTTTGTCTCTTGAAGTCGAAGATGGGAATTTGCAATCAGAGGCTCTCCGACGAGTTGGATCTGAATTGGCTATGCATGTCGTGGCAGCAAAGCCTCTATTCTTAACGAAGGAACTTGTTACTTCTGAAGCATTAGAGAATGAACGTGAAATTCTTAAGTCTCAGGTAACTTATGATAACTGATGATAAGGCGTCGCCAGAGAAAATTTTATATGGTTTGAAAGATCAGGCTTTAAGATGAACTAGGTCCAGAACCTGTCCTCTGAGTCAGCGGTGATATCTTGACTGTTTTTTCTCATTAAAAAATTTAATTACATATTTATTTTCTATTGTAGGCTGAAAGTTCTGGGAAGTCTCAGATGGCCATAGAAAAAATGGTAGAAGGTCGCTTGCGCAAATACTATGAGGATGTCGTTCTTATGGAGCAGAAGTTTGTTATGAATGATTCTATAACTGTTAAGGTAATTCAAGTAGTAGCGTGACATAGTATTTGAAAGATGTGAGTGGGAGAGTAGAATTGCTTGTAGAATTCAATTTCTTTTGCAGCTTCCCTCCTAATAACCCACTAGCGGAAATAAATATATAGACACATACACTAAAGAAGAATGTAGCAAAAACGTTATTTCCATTTTCATCAGAAATACTGGAAATGTGAATATGCAAACAATATCCTCGTTCAACATGGTGAGCCCATTCCCAGTTTTATGGTCTCCTAATGATTAGCAAGCATACCATTGGATGTGGCAGATTTTCTGATTCAAGTTGATAGCTTGTTGGAACTCAATTTACTAAGTTATGTAGCACTTTTCCTTTCAATTTGAGGGGGTTCTATTTTTTTTCTTTTTCATCTCTATTTTCATTTCCTCACTTTCAATGAAATCTTTTCTCATTGCTTCTTGCAAGAATATAGTTATGTGCATGCCTGATGAGCCATATTCATATCCATGTTACTTATCCATTGAGTGGGGTGTATTGCTATAGTATCCGCAAATCAGTGTAGGAGATCAACTTTGTTGTGCGATCATAGATGTGTGAATTTTTGCATATGAACTACTTGTGCAAATGCCTACTGATGCTTGACATTCTCTGCAGACGTTGTTGGATAATCTGTCTAAAGTAGTTGGATCACCTGTCAAGATTGGGAACTTTTTCAGAATGGAGGTTGGAGAAGGAATTGAACGGTAGAAACTCCTTTCCCTCTCGAGTACTATTGTTCTAATATCTAGAATACCAGCCATACGAATTTGCTTTTTCCCTTAGTTTTATGATCTTTTTAATTGCTGTTGATAATATATTCTAGTAAGTTGGCTTTAGATTACAGCAACAATGTTGCTTTTGTCAACTTATTCTTTCGTTTTCCCTTCGCAACATTCAAGATGATGAATTGACAACAGTGACATGGACAATTGATGGTAGTTGTTATTTGCTATGATCTTGACTGTTCTATTTTTTCACTCCTTTTGTTTGTTTGTTTGCTTTTAGGAGTTTTAATTGATCCCTTTATAGAATGACAGTGTTTGGCAATTTTCTAGTGTTAATGATTCTTTGGCATGAGCTTGTCCCTAGTTTAAAGACCGTATTGATAATAGTTATGCCCAAGCCTAATTTTAGTTTCTTATTTTTTTTATTTTTACTTTAAAATAAGAAACAGTATAGCGGATACCTGTATTAAATATGTGAAAGAAGACAAAATAGCAAGGAAGAGAACGAGGAGTGCTCAACCTAGAAGCTGAGAATCAAAACAAATACCGGAAAGTGAAGATCCTCAATCTAATAGGAGAGAACGGAACATCCTTAAACTCCTTAGACTTGGCAAAAGAGTGTGACCCATCCCAAAGGAACTCTACTTCCTCAAACAAGTCTTGAAAACGTTTCTTACCATAACACCCAAACCAATGCCAAAACAACAGTGTTCTAAATAATCTTCTTTCTTGGACTTCAGACAAAGACAAAATCCTTTGACTGAAATTGAAAATTCTTCTAAGAATTACCTAAAACACTCCCAATACCCTTAACAAATTATTTAACAGCTTTGATCTCCCAGTGAAGCAGTGCATGATTCACGTTTTCCCCTGCATTCTTAGAAAGAAGTCACCAAGATGGAGAGATTATCATTAAGGCCTTCTCTTCAGTAACACCTGCTCAGTACTTGTCTTTCTTGAGTGAAGAGATAAGCAAACACCTGAATTTGATGCAGCAACAGAAATGCAAATGAATGGGGAAGCACTAATGAAAGGGAAATTGACATTAGTAGTAATTGACTTTTTTAGGAGTAATTTGAAAAATGACTTTTCGAGTAGTGTTACAGTGTTGTATAATCTTGTGTGATAGAGGGTCACAAATTATGTGACCATTGATTAGTCTTGAAAAAATCATAATTTTATAACACAAATTGTGTGATGGGTGACACTACTAAAATTATTATTTTTCAAAGAAATATTATTTTTCAGAACACTTATGAAAAAGTCAATTGAGTCCAAATTGCTACTAATCAGGTCCATTTCCCCTAATGAAAACAACGATGGATTACCAATTGAGGAAGCAAAATAAAATTTAGAACTAAAGGACCTAGAAAATATCACTCAAATTCATTATTGCCCAAGCTTTCTGAAATCCTTAGAAGTTTCCTGCTAGTGATACATTATCCTTTTTGGTAGAAGTTGTAAATTGCCTTGATGCATCAATAGAGAACAGCACGTTGCCTCAGATTCAAGGATTGCTTTTTATATTGTCAAAATAATGTCCCTGTACTCAGACTAATGTCATCTTCAATTGTAACAGAGTGCTTTAGTTGCATCCAGCTTGCACTCATACGAAGTAAGTGATAGCAGTTGAATCACCAAAATTGACAATACTCTAGTTAAGTTAAGGTGTTCATTCCACGACCTTCTCTTTTCCTTTAATAAATATCATCACTTCCAGCGACAATGAATGGTTTAACTCGAGTCTTATGCTAGTCTGTTGGTTCCTGTACTTGCACTAAATCTACTAGTCATTTTCTCATATGTCCTCTTGTTTGAGGAGCCTAATATGGGAAGTTCAGAGATTCCCCCCCCCCCCCCCTCCCTCTCTCTCTCCTAATTTCATAAACTTTTACCTATAACAATGAGATCAGAATTAATGGAAACTGAGTTTGAGATCAACTGGCCATTTTACTGTGTTCTTATTCATGATTAAAGTTATATGGGATAACAGATTATGTGAACCTAGGTATACAAAAGAACAATAGAAGGTCGGCATTTATGTTCTCCAATTGAATTTTAGTTAATCAGGGGTTTATTTCTATCCGTAAGCTGTTTGTATCTAGTCTTTTCTAGTTCAATGGCTACATGTAATTGGATAACCATCAAGCTCCATTAAAATGCTTGACAAGTTAACCTGATCTGCATGGGAACTGCTGTCTTCGCTTACATGTTTATTTTGATGACTATAGTCCTAGGATTGTTCCCATGCTCCCTTTTATTGAGTGCCTGAGGTACAGTTAAATGTTTCAGTTCATGCTCATAAAGCCTACTAGAATAAACTATCGTTTAAGTTTTTCCGACACAGGCAAGCTCTGGTCTAATTTCAGTGACTTGATGTAAATTGCAGGCTAGAAACGGCCAGCGCATCTGAACCGGTAGCTCAGGCTGTTTAATTTCCCTTTATACAGGAATCTCGTGGTGGGTTAGTTTGATTTATAAGGTGCACCTCGTGCGAGGACTGTCTTTGCCTTTCAAAGTTCCTTCACGGTCGTGTTAGTTACAGCAATGCACAATGAGGCCTTACAACTTTTTTGAGTTGCTATTTACCAATGTTGTGAAAGAATTACGTATTCTTCTCAAAAGAACAAATGAATAGCAGAGATTATTTTTGTCTCTGACATGCTATAGCGGCTGTTGGGTCCTGCAAAACTAGAAGTTGACAACCTATTATGTCTTTGAGCTAGTTTAAAGATAATGTTGTTATGTTTGCCCTGAAATTGCAGTCTTGTAGATTGAATTCAACAGCTCATTTAGTGCCCCGTAAGTTTACTCTTACTAAATTTTCTCATAGTGGACTTTATTCAAGGAATGTTGTTTTTGGGAGGTTCTGAAGATCTGTGTTTTAGAAACTTGGTAAAGGAAACCACTTTGTTTTTCCTTATGAAACAATTCATAATGAGAAGAATAAAAGGAAAAGTAAAAGAGGAGAGAGTAATACTTGAATCATAAGCTTCAATAGATGAACAACTACCACATTGCAACTCTTTTATTTCTGGTATGGGGAGTTGAGATTAGTTTATTTATTTATTTATTTTTTACTTTTGTTTCCTCTGCTTAAATTTTAATGCACGTCTTCTAGCTCACCCGAGGCTAGCAAAAAGTAGAGGATAACATTTATTATGCAGACATTGATGAGTTTAGCAAAATAGTTTTCTTTTTTCTAAAAATGATGTAATGAGTTTAGCGTAAAAGCATGACAAGTGTACCTTCAGAGAATTTTTCTGTGTTGAATCAAATAAAAACTTGGGGCATTGGACTTTTGCTTACCATAGTTTTCTTTTTTCAACCAAATAAAGAAATTATTAATGAATTTAGCACAAGTCCATGACAACTGTACATGTAGAGAATTCTCTATTAAATCAAATAGAGAGGATACTTTATTTGCAATTCTTGCTTGTCAAAAAATATCAAAGCCCTTCTCTTAACAATCGTAATATTGACGCTCTTTGTAATTCTGTATAGTATAGAGTGTCTGTCAGGCAAACAAAGTGTCTCATTTCTTTGCACTTTTTTTTTTTCGCGCTCTTCCCTTGAGCATTCTCCTTTGGTTATTGTTATAGGAACCGATAAAGTTGTTTGCAGCTCTGGTGGTTTATATATATATATATATATATAAAACAAATGATTTATCTGGGGGCTTGGACTGTTTGCTTGCCATGGTTACTATAAATAGTTTATAATATAATCTTAAAGTCCTGTGAATTTTGGTTGGTTGTTCAGTGCCTATTAATGTTGCATTACTAATTTTGTTTACTTTATGATTGCCTACTTACGGTTCTTTGCTAAATTTACGAGTGAAAGACTAATGTTGCATCACTAATTTTGCTCATTTTTTGTTACCAGCATTGACTTTTTATTCCCTCTGAAATCTAGCCGAATTTATCAGTGTTTTACGATCTGACTCTCTTGGTAAATTTTGTTACTAAAGTTCGTCAAATGTATCTTATCAGCATTGTTTATTTATTTTTTTGACATCTGTTTCTAACATTGAAACATATTAAACACGAAGTAATCATTGTTGTAGCGGTGATCAATTATCACTACTATTTAATCTCTAAACGAATTTGTTTAAAATATTTTATTTAGTTGTTACATACCCTT
>JXTB01000013.1:882939-923535 GCA_002914805.1 Parasponia andersonii
TGGTTAATAGTGAATATATATTACAAACCATAAGATTTCATCTAGGGGCCATGTTTGGTAAGTTGTATTGTATTGTGTTGTGTTGTATTGTATTGTATTATTTTATTATAGTAATATGTTTGGTTTTGTATTTGTATTAAGATGTATTAAGATGTTGTATTAAAAATTTAATTTCGAAAAATACCACTTTTAAAAGTTTACTTAGAAAAATACTATTTTCAAAAAATATTTAGAAAAATACTACTAGTAAAAATATCACTTTTAAAAAAATTATTTACGAAAACGATTTTTTAAATAAAAATTTAGAAAACTGCTATTTTTGAAAAGGATAAATTAATTTGAGAGAGAAAATGACGAGAGAAAAATTAACAATAGAAAAAATAAAGAAAGTAAATATTGTACCTTAAAATCAAAATTATGTAATATTATGTAATACAGATCTTTTATTCTATATTAGATATTGTCTATTATATTAAATTTTGATGTCGTATTAATAATATAATATAAAAATATAATCAAATACAGTATTATATTTAGTTCTTATACAGTATATCATGTTATATCAAACATGATCACGATGGATCCTCTCTGGTAATATATATTTAAATCAATTATATATTAATATCATAAATGCTCATGTTACCAATTAACGTCTTTCCTAGAAACTTCCAAGAAATCACAAACTAAGTTGTATATCTTAATTAGTACACTTTAATTAGGCTGTAGTGTAGACATATTTTGTCAAAGCAGAGATTAATAATTAACATTATTATCACGGCAAAAATGAAAAGAATAACATTATTCAGAGCGTGAGTGAGAGTGAACAGGATAAGGCGGGCCCCAGGGGAAAAGTTCTGAGACGCGTGACAGCAACGATGCCCGTGAGTGAGTCTGTGACATTTGACAAAGGAAGGCAGGGTATATACTATATTACTATAAATTATTTAGTCAAATGATATGATACGATGAGCTGCATCACTTTTATTCAAGGTGAAGCACTCATAATTAGACCATCCACCGCCACCGTCTCCCACTCTCACAAGATACGTAATGTTATTAGTATCTATATACTATGCTCGTATAATTGTCACGCAAAGCCTTACTCTTTAGCTAGGTCAATTCATTCCATACTCACATGCCTTTCTCTTTCCATATATTACGTATTTAAATTAAAGACCCCACTTCCTTTTTTTTCTTATTCATGAAAAGTACATCTATTAGTATTTTTATGTACCTTAAATATAGTATTAGAAACATTTTCGTTTTCGAGTTCTATTTTATTAATTTATTCTCATTTCTTTGAAGTTTGAATTGTACAATATACATGTTTATATGGAGAAGCTAATAATAGCTTTGCTCCTGAGTTAGTAAAATTAGCTAGCTAAGCCTTATGGATTGACACTTATATTTCTCTCCAAAAAGAAAATAAAAGATTTGATTTATATGGTTGGAGGAAAGTCTAACAACAATTTAGTTTGACGTTATACTTTTTTTTTTTCCTTTTAAGGAAATCTGATGTTTTATCAATAATAATAATGAAATTAAATACCGAGTGATGATACTTTTTGTACGTTTAAAATATAACCAAGTTCCACCTTAATCTCTTTCTTTCTTTTTTTTTTAAAAAAAATAAAAGAAGGGATTCATTCATTAAATATGAAGACATAAATACAAAACAAGTGATTGCTACTCTAATATATGGAAATAAAAGCGGGTGGAGGGGGAATTTGTAATGTTAAAGTCAGACTTAGAATTGTTATGAAAAAAAACACCCAAAATAATAAATAGAAGATCAAATATGAAACACCCTAAGGAGTAAGGCCGTAGACTCATGCAAAAAATAATACTAATAATAAGAGAAGCACATAAGTGGGTTCAACACCTATTTTGGACAGAGTGATTGATTATAAGATCATATGATTAGAACAATATAATCTAAGCTGACTTAGTACACGTATATAAGCATAAAGAGTAACAACTGGAAAATGAGATGCTATTTCTAATTCTATACATTTTTTCCTTTTCAATTCTATTCATTTATTTATTGTTTTATATTTTCCAACTTTTGAGCCCAACGCGGAACTCGACCATAAAATGTCAAAACGACATGTACAACTGTCTCCTTAAAACTCATCCCTCTTAGAATCTTCCATTTCTAATTTAAAAATCGTTTATTTAAAATTAAGACTCATTCTATCACATTTACAGAAGACTTGGTTCCATTCCCTTGTATAAATCCTGAAATACCACTACCACCCTTAACAAACCCACCATAACCATCTTCATCACATATAACTGAACATTTTTCCCAAATAGACCCGGTCCTCATATATATATATTTGTACATGCATCATCCACTACTTCGGATCCATCTCTTTAATTTCAACCCTCCTGTTCTCTTTCAATACCCATATCCCCATTCCAAAACCTCTCTCTCTCTCTCTCTCTCTCTCTTGAAGCTAATTAAACGAATCATTCTTCTTCTTCTTCTTTTTTAGTTTATTTTTTTCTTTTTTCCGTCTCTTTTCTCATGGGAAACTACGTTTCATGCGCTCTCTCAAACCGGCCAGGAGGCAAATTCTGCAAAGCCACCAAAGTGATCTTCCCCGGGGGAGATGTAAGGCGGTTCGACCAGCCGATAAAAGCCGCCGAGCTGATGCTCGAGATGCCGAGCTTCTTCGTCGTCAACGTCCTGTCCCTGCGCCTTGGCCGGAGGTTTTCGCCGCTCAACGCCGACGAAGACCTCGAGATGGACAACGTTTACGTCTTTTTCCCGATGAAAAGGGTGAATTCCGCCGTCACCGCCGCCGACATGGGCTCTCTTTTCCTAACCGCCAACTCCGCCGCCAAGCGGGGCGGCGGCGGGTGGAAGTCGACGAGAGTTTTGCCGGCGGAGTCCGGCGAGAAGTGGCATAATTATAAACATGAGGTTGCGGTGGTGACGGAGGTGGCGGAGGTGCCGAAGTTGAATTTGGATGATATAGAGGATTTCTCGGCGCCGGAGTTCATGCATAGGATGTCCATGAGCAGGTCTAAGAAGCCATTGTTGGAGACGATAGTAGAAGAACCCAGTTTGCTCACCGTAATCAATTAGAAAACGACGTCGTTTTTGTTTTTTTTTTTTTTTTTTGAATTAGTAAAGGATTGATTGAATCGAGTGTAGATATATAAGTGATACTAATGTGTATTTTGGTGGTGGAAGTTTGTGTTATACTATGTTACACTTCAACCTTATGCAAGGTATTAAATTGATACCTCTCTACTCACATTTGAGTTGAGTTTTTATTAATTAAATAGTGTAAGTACCTGAGAAGGGCCCTTTGTGCATGTGATTTCCCACCTCCTTTAACCTTTAATTCCCTTTGGGTAAGGAATTTATACATGTAACATAGTCGTTTTTATCTCTTATTAGTTTAATTTCTCATGATTTCTGTTTGTAATTATGGGTCATAAGTGGTGTGCACACCAACTCAGTATTCTTTGTTACCATTGTTCTATGTATCAATCTTTCTTTTCACAATTGCCTTTTAAATAAAATCTTTCTTTTCATAATTTATTTCTATTATTACTTTCTTAGTTTTCCAATAATTTCTGCACACTTTTATTTCGTAAGCTTTAATAATTCTAATGCCAAGATGTAGATCAATGCCAAGGTAATCTGATTGGCTCCCCACCTAGAAAGTGATTTTTTTTTTTACTTTTTAGTAAAACTGGTATTTTATTCTAAATACCGTTGATAAAAGCAATAACTTTCTAAGTCAAGTGGCAAAAGTGGTACTTTTTCTATATAAATTCAAGATTTTTGATTTTTTTTAAAAAAAAAGAAATTTAGGCATATGACTAATATTTTAAATTTGATTAAGTGGATATCCTTTTTTTAAATTTTATAGCTAAATATCTAAGTATATATATATTTACACTTGATAGATATGTTTATCTACTAATTTCAGTTATTGTACTGAAATAAACTGGGTATATAATTTATTATACTTGGTATATAAAATTTTACACTTTGTGTATACACACATATACCAGACATTTTGTTATAACATTTTATAAAGAGATATTTACTTAAATTGGGTCCAAAATTTGGTCATATTTTCATAAGGCCCGCAAAAAAAAAAAAGCAAGATCCGTGCTTTTTCATTTTTTTTTTAAAATAAAAAATTACCATATAAAATCAAATTTTTGCTTACCTATTTAGGATTGTTTGATATGGTGAGTTGTTAGGCATGGGAATGAGAATTTAAAAGACTTGCATGTTTGTTATGAGTTCGCATTATTTTGACTATTGGGAATATAAAATCCAAAGAGTTGAGTTCTTATGACTTGGGGTAATTCAAAACTCACGCAAATAGGTGGTTTTTCACATTAACCCCAAGTTGAATCCGTGGAAACGTTCACTTTTTTTTGAGATTTCTATCTTATGTGCAATCATATATAATCTTTTGATATTCTCAAAAAACTTGAAAAAGATTCTAATGCGCAACTAAATATAATTATTTAAGTTTTCAAACAATCATATCACCCTCTTTAACTTCCTTATTAATCTGAAAACTTGGAACTTCCCGTACAAAACGACCCTTAGGGTCTAAAGTAATTAGACATCTTTGATAGGAAAACATAAAAAAAAAAAAAAAACATATATATATGATAATTAATAAATAAATAAATAAAATAAAAAGAAGAAAGATTGATCACGCGTCAGTCACTATAATTTATAAGCATACACAGCAAACCTTTGATCGAAGGATTTTTTTTTTTGGTCACTTGTATTAATATTTTCTCTCTAACAATAAATTTTTAAGTTTATCAAAGGATGTGAAAGTTACTCCAAAATGGAGTAAAAGTTACACCAAAATAGAGGATCCTTATCTTAATTTGCCTGCAATGCTTAGGTCTTCTCCAATGCATACTATATTAGAGTGAAAAAGGAATAAATTAGTTATACGCCACTTTTTTTTCTTTATTAATTAAATATACTGCCATACCATTCTTTTAAAATGAATTTTTGACGATCTTGATAGATTCTTGAACGATTTTTGACATCAGCGGTGATCTTGACGGATTTTTGATAGATTCTTAACATCATGGACGATTTTAACAAGTTCTTGACAAATTCTTGACGATTTCTTGATATTCTTAACAGATTCTTGATATTGATATTGATAGTGATCTAGACGGATTTTTGACATATTCTTGACGAATTCTTGACTAATTCCCTCTTAAAAGTAGTAGAATCTAATGGTGGTGTAAATTTAATTAAATATTTGAAAAAAGTGGTAATTTCCTACTTAACCAATGAAAAAGTGACATTTGGCACTGGGTGTTAGTCCAATCCAATGCTGTTTTTGGACTCCAAAATGACATTTGGGCCCACTTGTGAATAGTGTCACACCAATTTTGGCGTAGTACTATTCACAAATGTCATTTCTGCCTTTTTTTTTAACTCCTTTTTTTTTTATTTGCAAAAAAGGCCACAAATGAATCTTGAATTTTTTTAGTTTTGACTCTACTTGCATAGTTTTGGCCAAAATTAATAACTTTTTGTTACAAAAAAATTAAAATCTTCCTTTTGATGTCCATATCTTTATTATTATTTCATGGTTAAATTTATTTGGAGTAAATTTAATATGAAAATAATATGAAATATTAATTTACAATGTAGATACATGAAACCTATTTTTCACATGTGTGTTTATGTTTAATTATTAAATGTAATATTTTGGGTTCATTGTAAAATTTTCTTAATGTAATTTTGCTTTTTAAATAATAAATTAATTTTATAAATTCTTNATTAATAAAAAATGAGATTTAAAATAAAAAAACTTATATATGGGCATTATTGGTGAAATTGATAAATAATGGAGAATTAGAATGAAGTTATATAAAAAATATATATATAAAAAGAATATACCAAGAATATTCTTATTAGTATTAGAAATGGAGTAATGTGTTGGAGATATAGTTACAATTTGACGTAAAAATTATACTAAAATGGAGTGAGTTGGAGATGCCCTTAGAGATGCAAAGGGTTCTTTCTCATTCCTCTTGGCAAACTATAGATGGAGCTTGCAAAGGACATCTTTTCCACTACAAAAAGTAATTAATTAATCTCTTAACTAATAAGATGATGTGTCAATTTGTAGTTAATAGGACAAAAGGAGATATGAAAATGAGAGTAAGCAAATTTTTTTCCCTATACTTAACAATTATTTTCCTATTTTTCTTTGATATTACCAAATATAACATAAAAGAATTATATTTTAAGGATGTTTACATCTCTTATTAAGAATTCTTGATATTAATTTGATCATTAACATATAAATCATGTCCCTTAAGAGGCAACTTGATGGTATAATTTAGTTATTTTTCATAAAAGGTTTCAAGTTCGAACCTCAAATCTCAATATTGTTTAAAATTCTTTTTGTTATTTATCACAAGTCATCCCTTAAGGGTTTTTTTTCTCTCTCTCTCTCTCTCTTTTTTTTTAAAAAAAAAACTATCCCGTGATGCAAATTGTCTATTAATTTTTTTTTCTTTTATCTCCATTTAATTTAGAATAGCAGTATAGTCCTTAACTTTTCAAAATCATATCACTTAAAGTCAATGTTCATGAGTTCTACAATATTATGTCGTCAAATTCTCACATGAAAACCAAATGTCACTGTTTTGAGAGGGGTTTTGGCAGAAATCTACCATTAGGTGGCAAGATTTCCTTTATTTCTTTCTCAAACAAAATAATAATTAAGAATTAGTTTAGTTGTTCAATTTTTGTGGCATATAGAAGGGAAAAAAGAATACATTTTTTTGAATCCAATCATTTTCTTTCTATCATACATGTTGATATATACTTGATGGTTCAAATAATAAATAGTAACCTCAAATGACATAATTTTGAAAGGATGGGGCCTTAAAGAACAAAAAAAAGTAAAGAAAAAACCAAAAAATGAAAAAATAAAAAACCCAAAAAAAATTAACCAAAAAAAAAAAAAAAATACTAAAAGTAACTTTTCTAATTCCCCTATATGAGGATTGTAGTTGTATCACACACCAGTCCATCGAGAAATTACATTAAAATGCTATAAAGGAATTGAATGATGAATACTAATAAGTGATATAACTAATCAAATACAATATATCTTTATGTGCTTCTTCAATTGGTATTGCAATATTTACCTATTAATTGGTATTCTAATGTGGATTGTTTGATTTTAACAGAATAAATATAATGAGATCGATAATTCTACGAAAAATTTATTTCATTTAATATTTATATGAATATAGATCCTCATTATTATTTTATGTGGTGGATAATCTTGTAACTTACGGAGTTAGATTTATAGCCTTCTTATTTAGGAGATATCTCTATGCCTACTCAAATTTTTTATTTAAAAAAAAAAAAGAAAAAGAGAAAACTGCATCTCTATCCCTAAAAAATTTTAGTCATGCAATTAAAAATAATTGTAAATGTGCATAAAAATTAGAATTTAAGAAAATCTCTAGCTAGCCATTTTTAAATGGCCCATCACTTTGGTATAGTATTATAAATAACTTCACAATTTCTTTTCATAGTTGTCATGGTAATAGTTTCAAATAAAAGATGATTAACAATTTCAAGTAATTAAAAAATTCAACTTGACATGTTATTACCCAACTATTTCTTAAGAAGACAAATTAAACTTTAAAGATAAAATTAAAAATGCAAGAAGTGAAAAATAGATTAAAAAAAATTGTATAAGATATAATTAAAATTGAATTATTTTATTATGTTCTAGAATTTTCATAAACAAAAATTGAATATATCGTTTCTAGATATATTAAAATTAGAATAGGAATAAGTTCCATATATAAATTGGAATAGAAATGGAACAAATTGAGACTAACTTGCTATTGCAGTTCATTTTCAATTTGGTTACATGTACCTATCGATTGAGCATAAACAAAAATATCTATTAAAAACTCATCCTTTATCTATATATTTGATTGTGTTAATGAATAATAAGACAATATTTTCTGTAATAAATATGACTTTAAACATGTAAATAGAACAAACTAACAAAAATTCAAATTTCATTTTCTTCTTCTCCTTTGAATCTTAGATGATCCTACATTCTTATGATTAAGTTGTTAGGGATAAGTATCATATATACCACTTAAAACATTCATATGCATGTTTATATAAAGCAAATAGTGGGAAAGTAAATATTTGGATGATAGTATTTCATATTTGAAGAATTTTTTTTGTTTATATTACTTGACATTTCATAGAAAATGTGAATACTATAAACCTAATAGGATAATATATCACCGGGTATATAGGTGATTTGTTGTCAAGTAGAACAATATAGCTTACTCTATTTTGATATCTTGATAGGTAGGCAATCTTAGAATTTGTGTAAGAAATCACTTATAGTTTGAGTTGATTACATTTGGTGATTACAAGATTTAAGTTGACCACTTTCATACAACTAGCAAGTAGGTACGATTCTAGTGACAAACCATTACCTCCAACTTCTTCTTTCAGCCTCATATTAATGCTTCACTTTTTACTCAATTATCTTGACTTGGTACCAATAGATGTTCTTGTTACCTGTATTTCATCTTGTATCAAGATGCTCATCTCATTACCTGAGAATTCTTTTGATTTGGACCGTTTCGGTAAATATATGTTATGCTATATATATATATACATGATATCAGACTATTGATAATCATATTTTGCATATAAATCTATTGTTTATGCTCTTTTGGAGTTCATTTAAAGACCAATATTGTACTTGGAATTTTGAAGAATCCCATAAAATTTCTTCAATTACTTTTTAAGAAAACATTTTTGAAGTTGGAGAATTTATTTTTAAAATGTGTATTTTTGATAATTTTAACTTTGTTAATTAAATCTTTAAATATCATGAGATTATAGATAGATCACTTATTTTGTGGTTAATTAAGTTCTATGTAATATTTATATGAAAACTTATTATTATTAAGTTCTATGTAACATTTATATGAAAACTTATTATTATTAAGTTCAAGAGTTAAGAATTTAAGAGTAGATGACTTTCTGTTTTCCTTTTTTTTTTTTTGTTTCTCATCGTCTTAATTTATCCTGGATCAACAAGATCTAATGAGTCATGAGAAATCTCATATGCTCTTCTAAAGGAACTTTGGTGAGATTTTCCATTTCTTGAAAGCAACTAAAGTCAACCAAAAAATAGCATGTCCATCGCTTCAACTGATTTCACACAATAAATGGTCCTTTAGTTACCAACAATATTGTTCTATAAAGAACGCCATACTTATTGCATTATGCTAGCAATTCTATCATATAACTAGATTATCTATATCGTGTCATCGTTCATTTACAATTGTTATGGCATAATTTTAAATATCTCGTTTATATTACTCGATGAAATTTATATTATATGGACTATCAAATATGGGCATAAATACCATCTATAATTAAGTATGTGCAAATGTTATATAAGTATCAACAATATTAGCTCAATAGCATGATATATATTTCATCAATATAATAGGTAATCAATCTTGAAATTACATGCCCATATTAAGCACGCATCACTTGTGTTGTAAGTGAGTATTTTACTTATCTTCTTTTTTGTAATCTTTAAATGCACAACTGTTAAATTTTCCTAAACATCATATATGCCCTTTTTCATCATTTTGTCAACCAAACAAACAAATGATTAATGTCATAATTTTAGAGTGTCATTAATTCTAGAATGTTAAATGTGTGCCATGTATAACATAATATATGGGCACCATGTGGGCAACAAAAATCACCCCATACTATTATTTAATATTTCTAGTTAATTCATTTAGAGTTTATTTTATGTTTGCCCCAAACGGTGGAATGCCTCAAAAAGTTTAAGCATCTCACCTACTAAACTCCGAAAATCATCATTCTATGAGCCAAAATAAAATTGAAAACATTGTTTTATTTTATGTTTGCCCCAAACTAGCCTATGTGCTTGCAAGAATGAAAATGTCCACGACATTGTCGATATTTCTACGACATATTCATATTTTGAAGTCTCGACATAGATATGGGAGACTGAAAGATTTTCTACTTAGAGTGTCTACGTTATATCCATAATATATAGGGTATTTATGGAAATATCCACGTAATATAAAAAATAATCGGGAAATTTTTTCTTTTTGCATAAAATTTAATCTATGGCCCAATTTATTCTCTTTTGTTAAAAAAATAAAAATTATATTATTTAATTTAAACTTATTAAAGAATTAAAATTTAAATTACAGGTTGACAATGAGAAGAAATCAAGACACACACACATGTGGCTTATATAACAACTATAGAAAAAATTATTCGAGTATCTTTGTAAATGTATTGTTTAGAATTTTTAGATCAAAATTAAAAGTTCATAACTTACCTAATATTTTCTAATCTCCTAAAAACTTTTTAACTCATTCTCGTATTAGAAACACTTAGAGGTTTGATATTTTGTCATTTAATTAAAATGTTGCAACTTATATTATTTTACGTACTATTAGTAAATAGTATTTAAAATTATAACCAATATATAATAACGTTAATTCTCTAGCATAATTATAATAAAATCCTTATATATACTAATACAGCATAAAAGAAAAACAAATTTATCATATGTACTTAGTAAATATGTGCTATTTTTGTTATTGATTTAGTTCAAATAAAATAATATTAAATATTTTGACATTATATAAGTTTTATTTAAAAAATTAGATTTATTTTCTGTAAATCAAAATATCGACCACTCTTTAAATTATTTAAACAGAAAATGAAAATGTATGAGAACAGGTGCTGAGTCATAAGCATATTGATCTGCCGCAAACATCAAAAGAAGATATAAATTAAATAAATAAATAAATAAAACCTCAGCTTGTTAAGCTTGATCCTGTGGCGTTGTCGTTCACAGAAATTGGCGCCACAGAGATGCAACCTCTCTCCCGTTAAACAACCCCCCCGAATTCCGTTACCAAACTCACCCACTGCAGTATCAATATGCGCCTCCGCTTGCTTTCTCTCTCTTTTTAGAGGCTCCTCCCTCCCTCCCTCCCATGGCTTCCCCCAAAACCCAAACCCTAACCCTCTCTTCCTCCCACCTCTTTCTCGCCGCCCAGAAGTCCTTCCACCACCACCCCTCCCCACCACCGCTCTCGCTCTCTTCTTTTCCCTCCACTTTCCCGCAATCCAAACACATTCCCAACACTCGTTTTCTCGTCGACGCCTTCCGCCACGCCGGCGACCACTCCGTCTCCTACTTCCTCTCCCACTTCCACTCCGATCACTACACGGGCCTCTCCTTCAGCTGGTCTAAGGGCATTGTCTTCTGCTCCCAAACCACCGCCCGGCTTCTCGTCGAAGTTCTCAAGGTACCTTGTGTTTTCGTTTTCGCATTGCCGCTTGGTGAACCTGTAGTGATTGATGGCTGTGAGATTGTTCTTGTTGATGCGAATCACTGTCCTGGTGCTGTTCAATTCCTGTTCAAAATTCCGAATTCCAACGGAAAATTTGAGAGGTATGTTCATACTGGGGATTTCCGGTTTTGCGAATCAATGAAATCGGATACTGTTTTACAGGAATTTGTTGGTTCGGATGCGATTTTCTTGGATACAACTTATTGTGACCCCAAATTTTTGTTTCCATCGCAACAAGAGTCTATTGATTATATTGTGAATGTGGTAGAAAGAGTTGGGAGTGAAAGGAAAGGTGTGCTGAAAGATGTGTTGTTTCTTGTAGCTACTTATGTTATTGGGAAAGAGAAGATTTTGTTAGAAATTGCGCGGAAATGTAATCGCAAGATATTTGTTGATGCTAAGAAAATGGCGGTTTTGCGTGTTTTGGGGTGTGGTGAAAGCGAAGTTTTTACTGAGGATGAATGTGAAAGTGAAGTACACGTTGTTGGGTGGAACGTTTTGGGTGAGACATGGCCATATTTTAGGCCGAATTTTGTGAAGATGAAGGAAATTATGGTTGAGAGAGGGTACACTAAGGCTATTGGCTTTGTTCCAACAGGTTGGACATATGAAGTGAAGCGCAACAAATTTTCGGTCAGAACGAAAGATTCATTTGAAATTCATCTTGTACCATATAGTGAGCATTCAAACTATGAGGAGCTTAGGGAATATGTTAGACTTTTGAAACCGAAGCGTGTCATTCCTACAGTTGGCTTGGATGTTGAAAAACTTGACAGCAAACATGCTAATAGAATGAAAAAGCTTTTTGCGGGATTAGTTGATGAAATGGCTAACAAGCAAGAATTCTTGAAGAGTTTTCATCGAGGGTCTTGTGAAGTGATTGGTAAGGTTGAAAAGGACGCTAGCCATGTTTCGAGCAAGGAACTGCACCTCAAGAAAGAGACAGAATCCTCTGTTGTGAAAGTTACCGAAAATAATGATATAGGTTTTGGATTGGAAACGTCACTACCACTGCAAGAAACTGGTTCGCAAACTCTAATGGTCTCAATTGATGAGGAAGTGGAGGAAACCCTTCAGCAACTTCGTGATTGTTTGCCCTCATGGGTTACTCGAGACCAGATATTATATCTTATTGCAAGCTCAAATAGGGACATTGTTCAAGCAGTTTCTACCTTCTATGAGCGTGAAACAGAATTCCATGAACAGGCTATGGTTTGTTCAACTTCTGATTCTGTATCCCAGATTGGCTTGGAAAATGACTCTGCACCTCTTTTGCATTCAGAGCCTGTAAAAATTAGTCCTTACGTGAAGATTGATTCTCCTTTAAGTCAAGATTGTAGGTCTCCAAGCATAGGGAATTTACTTAAAAATAGTGCTTCTCCTGGAAAAAGGAAGAATAATATTGGTAATAAGCAAAACAAGAAAGTAAAAATGAAATCTAGGTCAGAAACAAGTGGATCAAAACAACCAATGATAACAAGGTTCTTTGGTAAAGTTTTGCCTGATGCTTCTCAGTGTGCTGATGCAACCTTGCATGAGAAAAGCCCTAAAGATGAAAAACCCGGTGAAGACACCAAACAATACAAGAATGAGATAGATCAGTTTATTCAGATAATAAATGGAAACGAATCATTGAGAAGCTACGCTGCCATGATCTTGGAGAAGACAAAGGGAGATATTAATATGGCTTGTGACATGTATTACAATAATCCTGAAATTGCCCACAGTGGGAGTGAGGTTGGCCTGGTAATTAATCAGACACCAGTGCAGTTCCAATGCAGTATTAAAAGCTGCACTTCTGGCCAGAAGAAGGTTGTGACTGAGAAGGTGGGGCATACCGCTGAATTTTCCACAAACGGATTGTTAATGGAGGATGTAGATGCAATATCTGTATCACTATCCCCAGAAAAGTACAATCCCGTGGATCATGGTTGGTGTCTCTAACAGAGTAGTATTTTGCAGCTAGGGAACTTTTTTGTATAGCTATAATCGAATTCTTTTTAGTTTAGAACTCTTGGTGACATGGAGATTCATGTGCAGCTTGCTGGAGGGACGGACAGCGGGCACCATATTTACACCTTGCACGAACTTTTGACCTACTTGAGAATGAAAAAGGGAAGATAAAGGCTACTTCTATGCTCTGCAATATGTTCAGAAGGTTTCATGCTGTTGTTTGTATATGCTATTTCTTCTTTCTAGTAATAATGTATCTGCATTAAATGTTGTAACATTAGCAAATCAAAATGAGCCTCCTCGTTAACTTGCTTTGTTTCTTCTGTTTAGTTTGCTGGCCTTGTCTCCTGAGGATGTGCTGCCTGCAGTGTACTTGTGCACAAATAAAGTCGCTGCTGATCATGAAAATATGGTCAAATTCCTCTTTGAATAATTTTATATGACATTTTTTTTTCAAGGAATAGGAAAATAAAATCTATAGCATTAATGTATTGTTCTTTTTAAATCAATCTGTGCAGGATGGATATTTTGATCTGAATATGTTGATAACGTAATGTCTGTCAGTCCTACATTGTCTTTTAAGCCTAACCGTCATTGTGTCTTATTATCCTATTCTTCTTTCTGTTAAATCTTTCCATGTTAACTAGTTCTACTTAACTGCAATATGGAACATAGTACACTGAGTGCAAGGTGTCATCAAGCAAATTGTTCTGTAGAATGTCCTTTCCTGCAGTGTGAGAATGAAAAGTTCTTATTTATAACAATGGTACAGGAGCTAAACATTGGAGGTAGTTTGGTAACATCAGCACTGGAAGAGGCATGTGGGACAAGCAGGTCAAAAGTAAGGGAAATGTACAATGACTTGGGTGACCTAGGTAGGAGTATGTCATTGTTCAAATTTTCTATTTTTATGGTAGACATTTTTTATTGCCCATCAAAATAGTTTATTATGCTTAAAGGTGATGTTGCCCAAGCATGCCGTCAAACACAGACATTACTTGCCCCACCTTCGCCACTTCTAATAAAAGACGTATTTTCTGCTTTACAAAAGATAAGGTATATAATCTGACTTAGTTTTTGGTTTTTAACGTTTACAGCTCAGTGAAATTTCATCAACTTGTAATCTTATTCCTTTTATTTATTTATTTATTTTTGTTTTTGCCCGTCACTCTGAATACTATTTCATATGTTGACTTATTTTTAGTGTTACGCTGACAGAACTCTTGATATGCTGCTTTTATGATTTTTATTATTGCTATCACTATAATTGATTATTATTATTCTTTTTTTTTTTTTTATATAAAAAAAATATTAGTTTGTATAAAGTTCTGCATCAAAACTGTTCTTGGTTTCTGTTCACTTCTCTTTTTGGTATTTGGTTGCACATTGATGGGAAAAAAAAAAGAACAAAAATTAAAGTTTTGGATATGCGAGCTTGGATTATTGGTTTCGTTATTTAAGCTTTTGGTTAAACTGTCGTCCCTTTTTGATGGAGATAGGCACTTATTCTAGGCGTAAATATGAAGCCAAAAATTAGGTTATTTATTTATTTGATTAGGATGATTATTTTATTTTATCTACTAGGAGTTATGATTATTTTATTTTATCTATTGGGAGTTATTAGAGTTAATAGTTTGATATGAAGTCCTTTTATTTAGTTTTCTAGTCAAATTAGCATTTGTCATTTGCCTTTCAAAAAATAGGCCACTAGTGGGTTCATTATTTGTCACAACTTCTATGAATCAATAAACTAAAAACTTTCTCTCCCCAAAATTCTTCTAGTTCACTCTCTAAATTTCTCTACGCTCGCTTTGCTCTTCTCTCTGTTTTCTCTCCCTGTACAACATCACTGTTACTGATGGAGCTTAATATATCATGGTTGATACTAAAGCGGCTGTAATCTCGAATTTTGTTTTAGTGCCGACAGTTTCCTATGTTATTTGCTTGAAAGAAAAAAGAAAACTTTTAACAGATAGTGGCGAGATGCTTGTTTTTGCCATTCGGGGTAAAATCCTAGTCTCTTATTAGTATTTACTACAAAGGATTTTTAGGAGGTTTCTTTGTCAATGATTCTGATGAGATTGAAAATTTTCTGTAAATGTTAGAGTTGTTTTAGGTTTCTTGCGTTTTCTTTATTTCTCTTGGATGTGTGGGGACATCTCCTTCTCTATTCTTGTACTCTGGCTCTTTTTCTTGTTTAATAGACATATATATATATATATATATATATATATATATATATATATATATATATATTGGGTACCAATCCAATAGATTTTTTTTTAAACTTATCTATAGATATTATTTTGTCCAATTAAAATTCACCAAACACGTCTTTTCATAGTAAAAGATAGAGAGAGAAAAAACATTAAATAATATGTATTTATTGTTATTATTTTTTTTTCCAACTTCTCAAATCATAATAGCCATTAGATAATGATCCAAAAGTAAAAAAAAAATACCTATAGATCGGTATAAAAAAACCTACTGGATTATGGCCCATATATATTTTATGATTGAAAGAGTATGATATATATGTTTTTCACTTTTAAGATATATATGTTTTTCACTTTTAATACTATGTTGTATCTTACGATTTAAAGAATATAATATCATATGAAAGCCAGCTGACTCAGCTTACTGGTGGAGAAATGCTTGCATCCTTTGGAATTCTTTCTTAACAACTTCTGGTTTATCTTCTAAACTGTAAATCATTGCAAGACAAATTTTATGGTCTTTTTATTAGGTTATAAAAGCTGAGCTTGTTCGTCTAGGACCATTTTCTTATTTCTAATCAAAGTTAATACGTTCAATTTTCAGGTTGTGTTATGTGCTTGATTTAAATGATCTAGATTATTCAATTATTCGTCATGCTTTCAGTTTATTTATGTGATGGTTATCAGTGTACAAACAGGCAGTGGAAGTACATTGAGGAAGAAAAACCTTATTGTCAATCTAATGCGTTCTTGTAGAGAGAAGGAGATGAAGTTTCTCGTTAGAACTTTGGTAATAGTCTTGCTTAGCTTTTTGATTCTTAATGTTGGATAGCATAGGCATTCTTTCATTTTCTTCTTTTCTCTTTTCAATGACCTTCTTGCTTTCATCAGGATATGTACTTGCAAAATAGAAGATTGAACTGAGGATTTTCTTATATTATAGGTTAGGAATTTACGGATTGGGGCAATGATGAGGACTGTTCTCCCTGCACTTGCTCAAGCTGTTTTCATGACTTCTTCTTCCCATGAAAGAACAGTGGAAAGCTCAAAGGATGAGCTTCAGGTTCTATTATTTATTGTTTCTGTAATTTACTGTCCCATAGCTGTTTTATGAGTTGTTTATATAGAGGGATGTTTGAGATTGGTAGGCATACTTACTTTTTGGAGTTGTGCTTATTGTATTTTTCTCTTTCTTATGTAATATTTCCGTTAATCTAGAGCCTTTCAGCTGCTGTTGTTGAAGCATATAACGTGGTTCCTAGCTTGGTAAGTACTTGCGCCTTCGGACTGAAGTGTTGCTTTTCCCTCTGTTTAGGTCTTAAAGTTTTCTGACAGTTTCCATGCTATGTAACACATCAAAAAAGCTTGATCTTTTATGTATTTGCTTTAAAATGTATCAAGTGTCATAGAAACTCTTTCATATAGGGTTTGAATATAAAACCCAATGTTAATTCACATCCTCATACTTCAAAAGTTTTTAGGACTTAGGAGAACTTTCTAATTAACATTGTATCATATCATTTAATCCTAATTTTGAACCTCTGCATTCGCATTTATTACCACACTTTGGGTCTTTTAATTTCATTGGATTCTCATGATGTAAAACTTCATTGATGATATAGCTTTCAGTAATTGAAACTTGTGGGGAATCAGTAAGCCAATTTATTGAATGCTCCATTTTCAATACAAATTTATCCTCGTGGAACTTATTTTAGATAACCGGAAAATGTCTTCACTAGTAACAGTTTTCTCAAATGTTTATTTCTGCTTTGTGATTGACAGGATCTAATTGTGCCTTCTCTCATGAACAATGGCCTTGGGTTTTCATCCTCAACTATGTCAATGATTCCAGGAATACCTATTAAGCCAATGCTTGCAAAGTATTTGTTCTTCCTTTCTTCCTCCGCATCTTCTAATTTGGAAAAAAAGTTGTTAGCATGCATGTTATAATATAATCTTATCTTTGACTGTGTCATTACTTTTCTGTGGTAGAATCACCAATGGTGTTCCACAAGCAGTGAAGCTCTTTCAAAATAAGGCTTTTACTTGTGAAAATAAGTAAGTCTTTCTAATTTATATGCCTTTTTTTTTTTCCCTCCAAAATTGGCCTGGGGTGGCCTGGGAAGAACCAATTCAAAACCCCAAAGAAGGGTTCAAAAACAAAAAAAGCAAAAAAAACCCGAAAAAGTGGTAAGCCGAAAACCTGGTGGAAAATTTTTTTTTTCTGAATTTACTCATCATTCTGATCTGTTGGACTAAAATTTTGATGATGGTCATTGTTTCTGTTTAATTGACCATCTGCAGAATGTTCAATTTTGAATGTAAATATGGTCATATGTCCAGTAATCAAGGATATTATTACAGTTAAAGAATTGCAGATGTTCTTGATCTGTAGGATTAGTAGCCTGGTCATCTTTTTCGTTAATACTCCTTTTGTATGAGGTTGTATACTCAATTGCAGTCATCGTGTTGCTTTCAGTTTTTATTTTTATTTGATTTATGTTACTCCAAGTTACTTGCTGCAGTAATATATTGGCATGTGATTTTAGATATGATGGTCAACGTGCGCAAATTCACAAGTTAGCTGACGGATCCTTTCGTGTATTTTCACGAAATGGGGATGAATCAACCGCTAGATTCCCAGATGTAATTAATATAATGAAGGAATCTTGTAAGCTTGATTCAGTTACCTTCATACTGGATGCTGAGGTAAGAACTTAACAAGACAAACATAATATTTATGTATTTTGTTTGTTTATATGTTTGCACTTGCTTTCAATATTATTTTTTCTTCTCTCATTGAGGAATTTAGTTGGATTTTTTCATTGTTTTATTTACTTTGCAGAGGGGACTGGAGTTAGAAAACTGTTTTTTTTTTTATTAGGTGCTGTTTCTCTTAGAGAAAATATAAGTAATCTATTCCTATATATGTTTTTTCTCTGGTTTTCAGATTGTTGCGATTGATAGGAAGAATAACTGCAAACTTATGTCATTTCAAGAACTATCTTCCCGTGGGAGAGGCAGCAAGGATGCCTCAATTACACTGGACAGCATAAAGGTATCATGTTGGGTAGTTAACTTATGTCATTCCTATATACGATGGTTTCTATGACAGTGACAAAGTTAACGTTTCACTGCTTAATCTTGTGTAGTACTAAATGTTTATGTTAATAGCTTTAAGTCTTGCCGAAATATCGTTGTAATTAAAAACAAATTGGGTGATTTTGTGTTTGGGGTATCCTGATACTTTGTAAGAATGGTGGAGGGGTAGGTTTCATTGCTTTGTATGGTAAAGCTTTTCAGTTAATCACAATTAGCAACCACTCCATTTAGGGAAGAGAAAAGTAATTGGTGATATATCTATGAGTATATGACTTGTAATTGTGCCACTTATATTTTCCTTATTTCATATAACACGATAAATAAAATTTGTCAAGAAGTCAAGTAATTTGATGAAATTGGTGATTTTTTTTTTCCTCTATCGGTATATGAAACAGTTTAATTATATGCATATCTGTTTAAAGATTGAACTTAGGAGGAAGAAAATGTTGTCAAAGGAATTGATGCACTTTTATCTTCCTGATGAGGAGTCAGGAAGGCAACACATCGTGCTGCTTTTATGAACACATTGTGCTGCTTTTATGTCGTATTATTGACCTGCTCTTGATGATTGTTGAAATAAGCTAAGAATTGGTAGTAACTCAAAAGAAAGTGTTTTTTTTTTTAATTTTTTTTTTCTTGAGAAGGTAGTTGTTGCAAAAAGGACTAGAATGGGCTTGTAACATAAATGAAGCTAACTGGCAAAGGGAGTAAGATGATGAAGATTTTGATCCTGCATTGTCAGGCTTGAGCACAGACTTAGAAATGAATTATCCAGTTTACATGGAAGTGGACCGATTCACTCTGCGTAGATTGTTACTCAAAGAGAAGTAATCTTTTTGTGGTTGGTACGATGATGATGATTATGATCCTGTGATATGAGGCATGCACATAAAATTAGAGATGAATTATCTGGTTTGCGTGGAATTTGTTTGGATTTGATGTAGCGGTTCAATTTTATCTTCTTTAACCCATTTTAGAGTCACTTAGTTCGAAGAGCAGTATTTTTGCGCAGTTGCAAGTTTATACAGGAGAGCCTGAAAATGCAGAACAGTTTGTTTTGTTGCATGTTTTGTGAGGATTAGGAGGATAGAATAGGTACTGCCTTAGGTAATGAATTGTACTGGTCTGTTAGTCCACTTCTAAATTCATATTAACCTCTAGTCTACTACCGTATTCCTAGATATATATAAGTTGTGGTGGAACTTTCTGATTTGTTTTCTGCTGTTATCTTTGTATGCAGGTTGATATTTGCGTATTTGTCTTTGATATCATGTTTGCTAATGGACAACCGTAAGTCTCTGCGACCTTTTCTAAATAGTACTTAGATATGGCATATTTGATTATTTAAGGTTTGTGTTCAGTATTTAGATTTTAGGTAATAAAACAGTTTCCTTAATAGAAGCAAAATCGTAACTTAAGATGACCTTTATAATGGGCTTCTTGCATTCTTAACTGCATCAAACAACCATTTAAATGATAAATTGGTGCTGATCCCATTTTCTAGGTTTGTTAAGAAATCCTGGTGAAACGTACTGTAATTATAGTGGTTGCTGTACTTTGTGGCGGAGCCACATATAGTTGAATGAAGGGGTGCAAATGGTCCCCCCTCAATTTTTGGGTGCTTTAAAATTTTGTGCAAGTTCAATCTGAAATATGTAGTTGCCCCCTCTAAATTTGTATTTATAGGCAATTCCCAACAAATTTTTAAATTCCTACGCATGTCTCCACAAGTTCTTAAATTTTAAGACATAATTGGCCCAAAATCTAAATTATATATCAAAGAGTTTTTTTATAGTTATAATTTTTATAGCAGTTTTTTCTAGAAATCATAATGCTTAAAATAAAACGACCAAACGGAAAAAGTGCCATTCAGCCTAATTTCCTCATGCTTATGTTGCCTCAGGCCCATATTCACGAACTTAACGTAACTGTTTTCAACTACGGATCTTGAAACAAAGGTCATACATTTCTGTGAAAAAAAATCCACACATCAGTTTCCACTTAAGAAACTTTTTACTGTATTGACAACGTGATTATTATGTAGTGATTTCAAAGTAAGAAAATTCGTCAAGCTCAATTGTATTATACTTGCAAATTTGTTTGAGAGAAATATTTTGTATATTTTTGTGTTCTTTTAAATTAATATCCTAGCTCGGCCCCTGCCTATACTTGATGTACTTTATTCATAGTTACAGCAGAATCACGAACATTTTGCGTTGTTTCTAAGTTTATTTAAATGCTGGAATTTATCATAAGTCATCTCAAGCATGACAGATTTACAGTTTCAAGGGTAGTAGATCTTCAAGCAGTTTGTAGAAGCTTTGTAATCTATGTAACGTAATCATTTAATCTTATGGAAATTGGTAGCGAATAATATTTGTTTTCCTTTCTTTTTCTAGTTGGGGAATTAGTTTACTTTCAAAACAACGCATCTAAGGTAATTCTGCTTGCAGGTTGTTGACTTTTCCTCTACGCGAAAGACGAAAATGTATGCATCTTCAAGTCCTGGTATTGAAATCTATTTACAAAAATCACACTTGTATATAGTTCTTCTACTGCTCACCAACCTTCATGAAACCCAACTACACAGACTTGAGAGCTTTGTTTTCCGGTGAGAAGTTGGGATATCTTGAGTATGCAAACGAAATGACAGTGAGTACTTCATCATAATTTTGTCTCATATAGATTGTTATTCTCTGTAAGTAGTTTGTTCATTCAACCTGTTTGCTTGTAGGTTGAAGCAGACGATGCTTGTTTAACTAGTGAAGCCACATTAACTAAGATAAGTTCTTTTCTTGAAAATGCATTCATCGCCTCGTGTGAAGGGATTATGGTTAAGGCTTTAGATGTTGATGCTGGATATTCACCATCAAAGCGTGCAGACACATGGCTCAAGGTTAATTCTGTTCAAGTGTGTTTTGTTACTCAACTGCCCAATATAGGAAAACATTTTACAATTCGACTGTTCCCTTTGTAGGTCAAGAGAGACTATGTTGAAGGGTTGAATGACTCGCTCGATTTAGTCCCAGTTGGTGCTTGGCATGGAAATGGAAGAAAAGCGGGATGGTAACTTCAATTTTATTTCCCCTCCCTCCATTCCTGTTGTTGACTTTGTAATCGATTTTATGTGTTTACAATTTTTACAAGCTTTTCCTCGTCTTTTCGTCGGTATTTTCTACCATGTTGATGCATATTTTATATCTTTATTTTCCTCATATTTTCATTTGTATTTTATAAAATTCCGATGCTTTGAGGTGGTCCGGGTTTCCTGGATTGATGCAACTTTCTCAGTATTACAGGTACAGTCCTTTTCTTATGGCATGTTACAATCCTGATACCGAAGAATTTCAGAGTGTTTGCCGTGTCATGTCTGGGTTCTCAGATTCCTTCTACACTGAGGTAAATGTGGGTGTTGCATGTGCATGTGGTCGTTCAATTGCAGCACCTTATGTCTTTGAACCACGTTTAGGGTGTCGTGATTGATTTAATGTGTAATTTCAAGCTACCGTTCTTGTTTATCCTCATCTATTGTGTTGAAGGATGCCTTATCATCATCTGTTATTTGCACTTCTAATTTTTATCTTCAATAAAAGTTGCTTCTGATAAAATAATACTAAGAAAGGAATGTTCAATAAAAGTTGCTTCTGATAACATAATAATAATAATAAGAAGAAAGGAATGATATCGAGGACCAGAAGAGTGCAGTTCTTTGTGAAGTTTCATTACATTCTTGTCGAAGGATTGATCTCTAGTGTGATTACTGGTGGACATGTTAGTCACATGATAACTAGGGTACTCTTTCATTGAGCTGCAGATGAAAAGTTTCTTCTCTGGGGACAAGATCTTATCCAAGAAGCCACCTTACTATCGAACAGCTGAGGTGCCCGATATGTGGTTTTCTCCTGACCTTGTGTGGGAAATAAGAGGTGCTGATTTTACAGTTTCTCCTGTTCATGAGGCTGCCATTGGTTTAGTTCATCCGTCTCGTGGCATTTCTATCAGATTTCCGAGATTTGTTCGCTCTGTGTCTGATAGAAAACCAGAAGAATGTAGCACAGCTGCAGATATAGCTGAGATGTTTCATTCCCAGACTCGGAAAATGGACGTGACAGCCTAACATTGAGTCTTCTGTTTTTCTTTTTTAAAAAGATCTTTTTATTAGTTCTTGTTTTAGAATGTATACAGTATAAAGGGTGATGTAGTTCAAAATTTTTGAATGGACACGTAAAAGCAATATGTATCCAAGTCAAATGCCCCTTTTGCCTGTTTATCTTTTTGTAAGCTTGTAAATATAGAGCTACAATACAAGTGGAATACAAGCTTTTGTACCACTTTGACTCTTGAAATGAAACGTAACTATTTCACCTCAATAAACCTTACCAGACAGATGATCGTCTCACCACAGTTCTTAAGTTCTTTTCTATCCCATTTTATACATTGTGACCAAAATAACCCTATGAAATGCAATAACTTTGCTCTTATAATGAAATTGAAAAGTTGCTATGTCTAGTTATGCATGATTACCTTTGCTCTGTGCAAATCAGCTGAATCTTTTTAAATGATGTTACTTTCAAATTTCAGTCCGTGACCATCGCGATTTAAACTAGCACTGATTATTGATTTATTTATTCATACTTTTACTAGCAGTTACTTTGATTTGAAGTTGAATATTTCGGCTTTTCTTGCTATTTTATCGGTTTTTAAATGTTTCCCCCTTTTTAAAAAGTTCTTTTGGTAAATACCTTTACAACTCAACCGAATAACTGATCATCTTTTGTCCTCCTCAAACTCCCGCCAAATCTCACAACCGGCTAACGCCGGTGTCTACTGCATTCCCCGGTAACCCAATTTTAAATTTCCTAATTTGCTTTCTCCTTTTCCCCGAAAACTAAAAAAAAATAAAAATAAATAAAGGGTTAGCGATTTAGCCAGGTTCACAAATTTTCTCCCACAAACAAAAAAAAAAAAAACGAAATTCAAATTATTTCTAAAAAAAAAAAAGAAAAAGAAAAAGAAAACGGAAATAATTTCTGAAAACACTTGAGAGTTGAGAGAGAGGTAATTCAGTGATGGTTATGGTTTGAGTTTGTTGAAGCTTATTGTGATTTTGGGTTGTGGAGTTTCAATGAAGTTTGTGGAAGTTAGGGTTAGTATCGAAGCCAACACACAAGTGTATACCAATACAAGTATAGAATTTACTACTTGTTCATCATCCATTTCGAAACAATGAGTGCTGTGAGCATAACTAACGTCACAGTTCTTGACAATCCAGCGTCGTTTATGACCCCTTTTCAGTTCGAGATCTCCTACGAGTGCCTGACTCCTCTCAAAGACGGTTATCTTCTCCTTTCTTTCTTTNNCTTTTTAAAAGATCATTTATCTGTTTTTCTGGTATTTTTGAGGAGTTGATGAAATAGGTGGCTTAGGTAGTTTGTTAGGTCTATGAAAAATTTGCAAGAACCGTGGAGTAATCAAATGCAATTCAATTAATCTTTGCTTGTAAATTGTGTGTGTTTTAGTACTGTTGGGATTATTATGATTTTTTTTTTTTTTTTGGGTTCTTTTTACAGTTCATGATACTTAAATAAAAGAGGTTTTAGGGTTTGCATCTTCATTGACATGTTTGCATCTTCAAGAACATAAAAAAGGGTATTTCAATTTTGAAAAATAAGCAATAGAAATGTATAGAATGTTATTGCATTTTAAACTAATTGCAATTTCTAGTTCCAAAGAAATTGATACAAATCGATCCGCCGAAACCCTTTACTCTACAAGAGTTTGCACTGGTTTCTTTGCTTACAAAAATATACACTGTCAGTAGCTTTGCAATTGTACAAGTAGATAAGCAGTTGTTAATTTGAACGTCTGTTCGTGGGTTTCTCATCCGGTTCTTTTTGTTGACTTGGTCCTCTTTAGTGCCTTTAATTCCTAAGATTGATTACAATTGTTACTTCCATTTTGGTCTCTTTTTCCATGTTCTAGTAAGTGAAGTTGTTCTTTTTTTTTTTTAACATGATTGAAGTTTTTTTTTTTTTTTTTTTTTTTTTTTTTTTTTTTTTTTTTTTTTTTTTTTTTTTTTTTTTTTTTTTTTTTTTTAAATTTGAATTTTGAGGACTTTATTCCTTTCATGAGAGACATCCCGTTTTGTCATGGAGACGCATCTCTGCTAATCGTGCTGATAATTATGTTTCGTCTGTGACTTTACGTGTGAAATCATAGCCATACTGATGTATATGTTAGTTTCACAATCTTGATAGTGTTCAGCACCATTATTGATCTGGACTTCGATTTATGGTTCTTTGGAACTAGAAAGTTCTTAGCTGCGGCCAGCTCTGCAATTGAAAGAACTCGTAGCTTTCTGTCTTTTAGGTGTTAGGCATGCACTTGAAAACCTGATTCAACTAAATATGTTTATATAATTGAGAAGGTTCCTTATGATTCCTTCCTTCTGTTCTTGCTCTTAGCTATCTATGCTCGGAACTTAAAAACAAAACGAAGAAAGAGAAAATAAGAAAGAAAGTTTATGTTTTACGTACGTGATGACAAACTTATTATCTGATTTGTGATGCACAAAATTTTGTTGCCATTCGCATTCATGATTCATGCGTTGTTATGGTTTTCAATTTCCTTGTTGTTCATTTAAGTAAGCTTTAGATTGATTTTTGTCAGATTGTGTATTCTTTTTAGTGCCTTTCTTGATGCTGTTGTTAATTTGTTTTTCAAAGTAAAGTTAAGTCTGCTTTTGTTGTAGATGGAAGATGATCTTTGTTTGGCCCCTCAAGACTCCAGTTTGTTCAGTTTATTTGCAAATCTTTGCTGTAGCCGACCTCCCTTTTTCTCTTTGATCGACTCATCCTATGGCACAATTTGTCCTTATCAAATTTTCTTAGGTAGGAGTCATTACCGTAAAACCCCCGTACATTGTAACGTAATTATTTGGTATAACCATTGAACTAGTACGAAGCCATGCACTAGTCATTGCTGATTTCCAATGATTACCAATTTAAAGTGCATTTGTTCCTGTAGTCGTGTTAATGTGGCCTCTAGAACTTTCGATTGATTAGTTTTAGGTCCAGTTCATTGACCAATTTTGAAGGGTCGGAACTGAATCATTGTGTTACTGGATGTTGGTTGTACTTGCTTATGTTATCTCGCTTGAGCTATTAACAGAACAGAGTGAACTATTTTTGTCTATTATACGATCTGCCTGTCAACGTTGTTCTTTGGCCAACTTTGAAGGGTCTCAACACGATAGGTTTTATTATCAGATTGTGGTTGTGATTATGCATCGGTGTGCCTCTTGAACAACTAACGGATTCAAAATTAGTAACTGTTCTGTTTGATGCTTGATCTGTTTGCTATGGTCAACCCTGTTTTCACAGCTTATTGATATTATGAACCTAAACAGTTTTCCTTTTTAGTTGCAACAATAAGAACAATTTTGTCATCCTGGTACAGATTTGGAATGGAAACTTATTTACGTTGGATCTGCTGAGGATGAGACTTATGACCAACTATTGGAGAGTGTACTTGTGGGGCCTGTGAATGTTGGAAATTATCGTTTTGTATTACAGGTAACCTACAATAACCTGTTATAAGATTCTTTTATGTTTGAATCACGTGTTTGGTTGGCATATGATGTGGGCTGTAATATCATTTGTTGTGGGATTTTGCAGGCAAACCCTCCAGACCCATCCAAGATTCGCGAAGAAGACATAATTGGTGTGACAGTACTTCTACTAACCTGCTCTTATCTTGGTCAGGAATTTGTTCGAGTGGGATACTATGTGAACAATGATTATGATGATGAACAGCTGAGAGAAGAACCTCCCACAAAGGCCCTAATTGATAAGGTGCAGAGGAACATTTTATCTGACAAACCAAGGGTTACAAAATTTCCCATCAATTTCCATCCAGAGAATGGTGAGAGTGGAGAGCAACCCTCACCATCTGATCATCCGGCTGATACAGATGGAAATGGAGAACCAGTAAACTTCACCTGAACATCATTCAGGGGAGCAGGGGTCTAAGCATTTGGATGACTAGAATGTTTTCATTCCTCTGACCTTCAATTTTCTTTTCAAGGTACATAATCATGCTTTTCTTTTCCACTACTCTTTAGCCAAAAAAGCTTCAGAGGAAGATTGGCAGTGGTTAATGACTTCATAGGGATTTAAGTTGTTTAATTCCTGCTTAGATTGTCGGATGAAGCCCTGATTTCAATCCTGTGTTTTCTCTGAGTCCTTGTTAGAAAACCCTCTCCTTTTCTAGTTTCCTCTATCAACAGGATTGCCAAAACTTGTAGTCACGGGACATACTGATTTCTTCAGATTTTGTCTATTTTTCTAGCCTTGTGATCAACTAATTTTTAGTGATCCTAAAAGTTAGATCTTTGTTGTTTTATTCGCTAACAATTTGCTGAATGAAAGATGGTTGAAGATATCTCTTAAAGAGGAAGATCGATGTTCCACTACATTAGAGATCTAGTTAAAAATCTTAAAATGTCTATCCTGCTCCGGCAGAGATGGCCAACCAGCGCAACCCTATTATTGACAATTTGAAGTTTCATTTTGCATTCCAACCTCATGGTTACTTCATATGCACTAGATTCAACTAATCGTTGCATAATTTTCGCATGTTAGAGATCTTGAATTACTGATGAGTAATCAAGGGCCAGTTAGGTCCTAATACTTGGTCCATCAACGATGGGAAAATCTTACACTTTCTTGTATCTTAAACAGTTAAACATGGAAATAATTAAAGAAAATAGTAGCCTACCAGGCAATTATTTTATTGTTCACATTAATTAATTGTGATTAAACACAGTGCCTTCCCCCGTACGTCCGTATATATATATGAATTCTTTCCATTTAGATGATAGCTCTATGCATTTGTCAAGTGAAATAGTGGAGTTGGAACAAAAAAATTGGAATTAAATACCAATACTGCTACTATTCAGAGAACAGTAGGGACCAGGAAAACAACAGCAGTATGAAGCAACCTTCATCGGTAAGGAAGAACATAGCACAAAAATTTGAATACAGCAAAATAATTTTTATATCATCACTTAACCACATCACTCGAAACAACGAAACTTATAGAGGATGTCATGCCTCCATACCAGTTCCCAACAACTTATCTCATTTCTCACAGTTGTATATTCTTGTTTAGCAGCCAAAATAAACACACTTCACTTCTCATGTTTACGCCTTTTCTTGGCTGGGCTCTCTTTCGTTAGCTTTGCTTTTGCCATAGCAGAATCATGTTCCATTTTCTGCAAATTGCAAAGGAATTTAACTAATAAGACCACTGAAAACCCCAAAATAATAATAATCATTCTGCATTATGTTTCAATACCTTCTGTTTTAATCTCTTGTTCTGTAATCGACGACGTTGCCTCTGCCTACCCCTATTTTCCCTCTTTGGTTTATCCTGAAGCAAAATAACAAGGTAAGTTACTGTCTCAGCTGTTACTAATCCGATTCTCAATTTGACTGTTAATTTCAAAGCCTCCATTTCAAAATGTATGCAAGACCAACCAAAACCTGTGAAGGAGGTGCAATTTCAGCATCCTGTTTTGCAGGAACGTCTTCATTGTCAATCTCCCCATCACTGTTGAGTATAGCCTTCAGCCTACCTCCATTCAGTAATTTCTCTGAGCGGGAATGTCTCTGCAATTATAAGAGTTAAAACTGCTGAAAGACCATGTCATCTCGATTTAAAATTGTTAAAAGCTCTTCTCTTCGCTTTTGTGAATTCTAACACAACATAATTAAAATATGTATTGCTTCCAGCTACTTGTTAGAATTTGCATTCTCCAACTAAAGTATACATTGATTACCACATTCATTCACTAATTACAAAAGAATTCAGTGTTGTCTATATGTGTTGGTTCTTAACACTTACTTTTTGCTCTGGAGTGACTAAGTCTAAACCTATAGCCTTATAAGGCACACCAAATCTTACTAACGTAATTACTTTTTTTTTCTTTTCTTTTTTTCTTTCTCCTGTATTTAACAGTAATTCAAACACGGATGTTTTAATTATATTACCATATTGTTAAGAAAGCAAGAATCAAAATTTGGAAAAGAAAGATAATAATAATAATAACAGACTCGTAGAAGATAATTCATGGAGAAAATGTATTAGCCATGGAATTCAAACCACAAAATACAAGAGGTAAAGAAAAATCGAAATTACAGAATGCAAAACAATACTTTTTTGAAGATCTTCCTGCTCATAATAACAAGGATTTCTATTGTTTATGACGACGATAACATGGAGTTTTGTAGTCTCTGATGAGGCTAGAATGAATTTCTGTTGTTTGTGATATCCATAAGATTCCAACACAAAGAATACTAGGTCAAAATTATACCTTGGACTTAAGATGAGCCCTCAAAGTCTCCTCATTCAAACAGACAATTCGAGGGCATATCCTGCACTTAAAAACCGATTTGCTCTTTAAAACACAAGCTGGAAAATCTGCCGATAGCAAGTCCTTGTCAGACAATTGACTCTCAATACGAAGTTGCCTTTCATCTCCAGTTTCAGAATCTTCTTCATTCATTGGTAGACCTGACAAAAGAAAATGACTTCAAGTATACTGAAACTCATCTTTCTGTCTTTACTCAATCTAATTTCAGGTTACAACTCATCTACAACTTAAAGGTGAAGACACAGATTTCTGTTGTTTCTTCCTTTTATCTTCACAACTCAATTAATACAGAGCAAGCAATATGGAAAATAGACTGTAATCCCAATAATTGCAAGCAGTTTTAGGATCACATTACCATGCACTCCAATTATATGAAACAACTTGCCCGTCTAGAATATAAATCTCTCCAATAACCATATAAAGAGATTTAACACAACAGATCTCGAATAATCACATCACACCCAAAACTGGGCTTTTAAAAAAAAAAAAAAAAAGAGTAGTTTAACCTCCAAATTCTGTAACCAAGTTATTAAAATAAGTTAAAAAATGTTTATTTTCATTTTGAGCTTACATGAGTTGGTTTTTGCAAGTAGTAGAATCGAATCTGATATATGGGCATTTATTCATTGAAAACAGAGTTGTATAAAACCCAAACTCTAACCCTAACCCTGATCGTACCTGAGGAATCAATATCAACCTCATTGGCGGAGCTATCCTCAGTCTCGTATCCGGAAGAGGTAGAGCAAGCTTCAGCACCCTCCTCCTCTTTGTGTTGCTCGACGGAAACCCCATCCTCGCCTTCAGATTCTTCGTCGTTTGATTCTGCTTCAACTTCAGAGTCCGATGAAGACGAAGAAGAGTCTGAGGCCTCGTCGTTCCTGTCCCCGTGTTCCAGCTTGTAGAATCGCCGTTTTATCATCTTTTCTGATACTATATGTATATATATACATATATAGCTATGCTTCAGTGGTAGAAACGACAGCGTTTATAGAGAAACGCAATGCAGTGATGAATGGACGGCGGCCGGAGATAAAATAAAGCAGAGAAGAGCAGAGCAGCCAAGTAGGGAAAGATTAAGGAAGCAATTCCTCGGATGTGGGTCCAGTCAAGCTTGAACGGGCTTTCTTCCAAAGCATAGGCCCCAAGTCCAGCCCATGGGTCCTGCCCACCGTCCACCGTCTCCCGCTCTCACTAAATTCGCCATTAATTTGGTTTCGGATTTTAAGCCCAATAGCCGAATTTTGGATGACAGTTTCTAAAATGACCCTTTTTAAAACACTGTTTAGAAATAGTCGAACTTTGAACATTATTTAACTAATAGCCGTTTCTCATATTTAGTACATCAAAATATATTAAATTATTTTTTGAAAAATTGTTTTTTAAAAAATTGATTTACTTTTTCAAAAATTGATTTATTTTATAAAAAGTAGATCAACTAAATAATTGTCGTTTATCAAAATAAAATTATAAAATGACCATTATCAAATAGGTGTAAAAAAGGTCATTTTTTAAATTGATCTTAAAAAAATGCCATTTTTTACAAATACTCTTTGGTTTTGGGCATTGAGGAATAGACCTGACTAGGAAGTAGACAAATACCTATTTTTTACAGAGAGGGAGAAGGGAGGGGAGGGGGGGTCATATATTTCCCTCCTGAACTATATATGTTATTTCATCTCAATTTTTGGTCAGAAAATGAGATTTTATTAGTAATATTTAAGGGTTGACTAGTTACTTGATTATTTTTTAGTCTAAAACTTATAGGTAAATATCAATTCACTTAACGACAAAAATGAAAATATAATATATTTTACAAATGAAGTTTAAAAAAAAAAGATAATTGGCTATAATTTTTAAATTATAAATATTTACTTAAATTAATTTAAAATATTAGTCAACCATCTAATTTTTTCTATATTTAATACATTAATTTTTTTTTAATTGGGCCTTGGCTAGTATGATGAAGGGCTTTTTAGCTAAGCGTCCGAATTTTGGATTGCAAAACGACAATTTGTCAAATACTGTTAAAAAATTGTCAAATTTTAAAAATTCTTTAAAAAATAATCATTTTTTATTTTTAGTCTATCAAAATATATTGATTTATTTTTTGAAAATTACCTTATTAATTTACTTTATAAAATGTAGATATGACAATTTATCAAAATAAAATTATAAAACAATTATTTATTAGATACGTATAAAAACGGTTATTTTTTAAAGTAATCTAAACAGAATAGGTGGAATAAGGAATCAGGATAAAATCTAGTCATCTCCGCAAAATTCAAAAAGCAAAATCTGTTGTTTTCAAAATAATGTAAAATAAGAACATAATTTCAAAATCTACTGTATTAGTGGTTGAAAGTATTCCGTAGAAGTGAACTAATAATGGAGTCTTGTTGTTTGACCTGGATCACAAAACACCTTCCCGAGTCGAATATCAAACTACTTCGCAAAGAATACAGTGACTCAATATTGGATTATACACTTGCCAGCAGCGACTGATCACTCCTAGTCCGAATTTAGTAAAACAGACATAATAGCATCAACAGTAAAGTGTTTTCACATGCTTTTTTTTTTTTTTTTTAAGCGGGACTGATGACATCCACTTATTATAAATTAAAAAAAATATATATTACTACCCAATCCTCACCGTACCCGATTAGAGATAATACTCACCGTACCCGATTAGAGATAATAGGCTTTCACGCCTACTCTGATGTGATTTGAACATCGGACCAAGATCTTAAGTAGTGGGTGTTCTTATTACTTGAGCCAACTCACTTCGTCAAAATGAAAAAGAGGAAAAAAGGGAGGGGTGCAACACAAAGACTTCTTAAAAGGTCACCCATCCTAGTACTACTCTGTAGAACTGCGGAGTTCTGATAGAATCCGGTGCATTAGTGTTAGTATAATGATTCTACAGAGTTCTGATAGAATCCGGTGCATTAGTGTTAGTATAATGACATCTGTTTCCACGTGGATTCTATTACAGAGACTCGCTACTAAAAAAAAATATGGATAATATCAGTTTTATATTTTGTATTTTGAGATTTTATTTAATTTATATATTGTGTTTTGGTTATTATTAATATTGACTTTTACATTTAAAACTTATTACAAATTTGTATCTTAATATTAATTTAGAATAGTTAATTTACCAAGATAATTTAATAAATTTATTCTCAGATTAATTTTTATAACGTTTATTTTTAATTTTTTAAATAATATCTTGATAAATTAATGACTCTAAATTGATATCACGATATAAATTTGTAACATATTTCAAGCATGAAGATAATAACCAAAATATAATATATAATTTAAACAAAATATGAAAGTATAAGAATGATAAATTATGTGTTAGGTATATTTTTTAAAAGGCAGTCGTGAGGTGATTAGGTATATTTTTTAAAAGGCGATTGTGATTACATATAATTTTTTTAAAAAGGTAATGGTGTTAACAATTACATGTAGATAGTACCATAGTATCATTTTTTTAATTCATATTTATTTTGGCTAGGCAACAAAAAGCACTTCCGCCACACGCTCGCTCGTGTGACTCATCCAAATTTGCCGCAAGAGTTAAGGTGCCCGCCAACCAAGGGAGAGAGGAGCCTTCTTGCTTTTCTTGCTGTCTTTCCATACCATCCAATCCGAGTGTACAAAATCGATTTTTCCTTCCGAAACGGCCGTCACTTTCCCCGGACAGCATCACTTCTGCACTCCCCAAACGACGTCGTATCACCGCTTCTGCTAAACATTTCCACAACACTTCATCGTTCTTAACCTCCGCTTCAATGGCAGATTCCGACCACCCCAATTCACAGACTCCCCAGACCCTCGTCGACGGCAACGTTCTCGCCGCCAAATCCCTCGCCCGATTTGGCATAGACCGCATGTTTGGCGTGGTGGGCATCCCTGTAACCTCGCTGGCCAATCGGGCCGTCTCGCTTGGGGTCCGATTTATCGCCTTTCACAATGAACAGTCCGCTGGGTACGCGGCCTCCGCCTATGGCTACCTCACGGGCCGACCCGGAGTTCTCCTCACCGTCTCTGGCCCAGGCTGCGTCCACGGCCTCGCGGGAATGTCCAATGCCATGGCCAACGCCTGGCCCATGATCATGATCTCCGGTTCCTGCGATCAGAGAGATTTTGGCCGCGGAGACTTCCAAGAGCTCGATCAAATCGAAGCCGTGAAACCCTTTTCTAAGTTGTCTGTCAAAGCTAAGGACATAAGGGAAATACCGGAATCTGTGTTTCGGGTTCTAGATTGTGCTGGCTCGGGTCGGCCCGGCGGCTGTTATTTGGATCTTCCTTCTGATGTTTTGCACCAGACTATTCCTGAATCGGAAGCTGAGACCCTTTTGGCTGCTGTGGAAGGGAGTTTTGCGAAGCGAGAATCGGTTTCGAGTCTACCGAATTCGGAGATTGAGAAGGGGGTTTCGTTGCTTAGACACGCCGAGAGACCTCTGATTGTGTGGGGTAAAGGAGCAGCTTATGCTCGAGCAGAAGCGCCACTGAAGAAGCTTGTTGAGACCACCGGAATCCCATTTTTGCCTACTCCAATGGGAAAAGGCTTGTTGCCTGACACGCACGAGTTGGCGGCGACTGCGGCGAGGTCCCTTGCTATAGGTAAATGTGATGTTGCCCTTGTTGTTGGTGCAAGACTTAATTGGTTATTGCACTTTGGAGAACCTCCAAAGTGGTCAAAAGACGTGAAGTTTATTTTGGTTGATATCTCTGATGAAGAGATTGAGTTGAGAAAACCCCATTTGGGTTTGGTTGGAGATGCAAAACGGGTTGTGGAATTGATCAATAAGGAGATTAAGGACGACCCTTTTTGTTTTGGTAAGTCTCATCCCTGGGTGGAAGCCATAGCTAAGAAGACGAAAGAGAACGTGTCTAGGATGGAGGCTCAGTTGGCTAAGGACGTCGTCCCGTTTAATTTCTTGACTCCAATGAGAATCATTAGAGATGCAATCTTGACACTGGGTAGCCCTGCTCCTGTTTTGGTCTCGGAGGGGGCCAACACTATGGATATTGGGCGAGCGGTTTTGGTTCAGACGGAGCCGAGGACCAGGTTGGACGCAGGGACTTGGGGCACCATGGGGGTTGGTCTTGGTTATTGTATTGCAGCTGCTGTGGCTTCGCCTGATCGGCTTGTGGTTGCTGTTGAAGGGGATTCTGGATTTGGTTTTAGTGCCATGGAAGTAGAGGTATGTTTGCTACCGTATATGCTAATTATAGCATACGCTTATCATAACTGCATAAACGCTAATACATAACAGAGACGTGTCTGCCGCTTATGGTGACCTTCATTTACTAGTAATCATAACATGTATGTATGCATTATATTTGATAAGATGACTGATTGATTTGCTGCTTTGCAGTTAATATTTTTGTGTGTCCCAGAAAAAATGTCAGAAAAAATTTGTTTTCTTTTCAAAAGAAATTGTTCTTTGATCTCGGACATGACATGAGATCACTAATATAGACCACCTTGAGACCCCAATTCAGTAACATTTTGCAAAATGGATTCTCTCCTTTCCTCTGTATGAAACACCATGGGTACCATGCCATTCAGTCCCTTTACACAAATGATTTTGGATGCATATTATAGTTTTTCATGACGTTTATAGAGTTTGTCAGCAAGTCTAGGTGGTGTGTAATTGCTATCCTTTTTCCCTTCTTTTACCCCTTTAAGATTTAAGTCCCTTTCATGTTTTTATCGTGGAAAGATCCTTGTACCTAGCATGTACTTAAAGTTATGAGAGTAGTTATTCAATTCTTGTTGTGACCTTGGTTGTTGAAACTTGAAGTACCTTGAAAATATTTGTATTCTGTTAATTATGTAGTTCCTGGTTTAGTGATCTGATATCACAAAAACTATAACTTTCTGTACACTAGGAGACATCAACATACATAATACTAGAGTATTTTCATTAATCAATCAGTTTCTTTCCCAAGCGAAAACTCAAATGTCTTGAATTGTGTGAGTTAGGCTTACTATTGGACTGTAATCCCGATTTGGTTGTTCATAGAGAGGTGTTACTGCACATCCAAATATTATTGAGGTCTCATTACCTTGAGCTCTCCAATATTTACTTTTGAAGTCTCTAGTGTTTCTGGTTTAAATGCTGCCTTAGTCCTAGGTTGAAATTGTGTAAAAAGATTGGTAACCTATTTTAAGCTTCAGGAAGATATAGAATAGAATAGAATTATGTTTGAGAAACCGGCCATATTGAACCCACCCCAGCCACCTTTTATTTGAAGGTGTGGGAGTTCTTATGCCTAAAAACCTTAATGGGCTTTTAGCAGTATGTTGGAATTTTCTAATTTGCAGAAAGGACGTGTCTGCTTATGCATTTGTCCAAGAAAGGAAATGGTGTTGAGGTTCATAAGTTGGACATTGTTGCTCACTTTGCTTTACCTTTGATTTTGTCTATGTTTGTTTCAATATTTAGCTCTCTGAATGCTTTTTATTATTTTTCCTAATTTTTCCTATATATACGTCAAAGGTTTCTGTTACCATGATTGTTAATTCATATGGTTCATTCTGAATCTGATCTTGAATCTAGATCCATTTTAAAACATTTCCATTGGACTAGGTTTTTCTATCCATGTACCTTCATTGCCTCTGTTTCAAGCACATCAAACTCTCGTGTGGTTCTGTGAAACCCTAAAGTGAAAAGAATTCTCTGTGGTATGTGGTTGATGCATTTTCTTGAATTCTGCAGACATTGGTTCGATACCAGTTGCCTGTGGTTGTGATTGTCTTTAACAACGGCGGCGTTTATGGTGGTGACAGAAGGAACCCTGAAGAAATTAGTGGCCCTTACAAAGATGATCCTGCCCCCACTTCCTTTGTACCTAGTGCAGGATACCACACTCTAATTGAGGCTTTTGGAGGGAAAGGTTATCTTGTTGGGACACCTGAAGAACTCAAATCTGCTCTCTCCGAGTCCTTCTCTGCACAAAAGCCAGCTGTTATAAACGTTATAATCGATCCCTATGCTGGTGCAGAAAGTGGCAGGCTTCAGCATAAGAACTAATTTATCATATTAGTCTGTTTTTATTCGCTGCGCTTCAAGTTGGTTTTTGCAATTCTATTTTATAAGAATATAAAAGCCCTGCCCGATAGCATTTCACTGCCATTTCAGACTTCCAGTCGTGCATTCCCGTTTGTTTATGGCCTTTGTAATTTTAACAAATGGAAATCAGTCTAATATATTCCAAGTCTTTCTCCTGTTCTGTTCTTAGGTTCTTGTACCTTTCGAGGAATTCCTCTGATCTTTGCAATATAAATGATGGTGGAATAACATATACATTGGTAGGGGTCTCCATCCAAACCAACAAAACAATGAATCTAATCCAAACCATTGGTTTTGTTTGGTTATGATTTGGGGTTTTCTTAAACTGTTGTTTTGGTTCGTACTTGGTAACTTCAGTATTTGTCATACATTTGAAGCGATATCATCAAACCAAAATATTTTTCTAATATATGATGATACAAATAAAAAATGTGACATATCACCCCAACAAATTATTTCCACCCGTACGCTATCTAAATCATGAATTTAAGTTTAATATATCTAGTCCATTCAAAAGAAGTTTAACTTGACCCTCTCAGTTCAGAAATCCGGCTCATGCTATCGAGAATCAAATTCTGGGAGTTATCCTTTGCTCCCCGTGAGTCGAACAGGGTGGCTCATAACCTTGCTAGGTGGGCGGCGAGTTCATCAGTTTATGGTCTATTTAATGTGGACTTACAAGTTACAAGTTAGTATTTACAAGTTACAACTGAGGACTATCTGTTTTGGTGGTCATGATGCATTTGCATTGACCCTTTTTTGCTTTGTTTCTATTTTCGCTCGTGTTCAGGCAGAGCGAAAGCTTCTTATTACCAAAATAATAATAATAATAATAAATAAAATAAAAAATACTCGACCCTCTCGAAAAAGAAAAAAATAACTTCGTGTTTTACTTTCTTTTAAGGTTTGGATTAATCCCTTATGCTATTCTAAATATGGTATTTAAGTTTAAGGCCTATTTATATTTTCTATTTAATTAAAGATTAAAGATTTCTTGCATTGTAACAGTTTTGTAAACATTAATTTTTTGCATCTTTTTTATTTTACCCCGTAATGTAACATTTATTTAATTTGAATGTAACATTTAAATAATTTATTTTCACACCCTCCATGTCGACATTCGTAACTTTACCTCCAACATGTGAAACGTATTTAGTTCCCAAATCGATATAAAGTAATAAACCTGATTTTGGCTTCTTGTTTCATCACTAAACTAACGAAACCAAACAATTACGTACACTCCTATTAAAATTCAAGACGATATTGAGAGTTAATAGTCTCTCTAAGATGGATGATTGACATACATATGGCTGGCCCAGCAATACAAAACTCTCGTAGTTGGGTCAGCCAAGGACCAAATATCTTCGTAAAAGAGAAAAATGCTAAATATCCCACTTTATATGTCACATTTTTAATACTATCCAAATGTGCTATATGATTTGTACCTGATAAATACATTCAATCTATTTGTGATAAGTTTTAACTAATTAGATTGTGACAATTTATCTGCCATGTCAGATAATATTAAAAAAGTGATAAATTAGGTATGATCCTTAGTACCATTCTTATCAAAATATTGGTACCTGTTGTATGGAATATCGAAAAAAAATATTTGTATCTAAGGAAGTTGAGTCTTACAGAAAAATGACAGAATTTTGGCTTTTTTTTTTTTTAAAAGTAAATGTTCGCATTACAAATATGATATCCCATTATAAAAACTAATATGCACAATCCAGAAATTAAATTTGATATATAAATAGATATAACATATATAAAAATACTTGGCCATTAGCTATAAAGAGAAAAACAAAAATTTATTAAAACAAAGTGTAAAAAAAGGACACACTCTCTAATTTTCCAAGAAAAATTATCAAAACCACATGTAAACTAGGAATGTGGCCGTAAAACGAAGACATTGTCCATGCAACTTTTAAAAACAAGAAATTTTATTTTATAGGGTAAAAATTAAAAATAAATAATAAATAATTCTGAATTTATTTAGAAAAAATACCACGATTTACGTATTGATAAGCACTTAAAATAATCGGTCCAAATATTTGAGGTAACGAGTATAATTATCTCAAATAACTTGATTGGTTACCTTAAATAACTCGATGGGTTACCTCAAGTGCCTTTGAAATGTACAAATTTTGAATTAAAAGTAGTATTTTTCTAAATATTTTTAAAAGTGTTATTTTTAAAAAATAAATTTAAAAAATTATATATTTCTAAATAATTCAGCGCCGTCAAAAATTTTTCAATTTTACAAACTTTGGACCTGGTCTTTTTATAAGAAGCCTTTAAAAAATGTAACAACCAACAAAATTTAGTCACTAAAACAATTTTTTTTAATTTATTTATCAATATCCTATGTTTATGAAAAAAAAAAACATACAACTTGTAATATTATTATAGTATACTATATTGAGTCATGAATATAGTATACTCCATTAATAAAATTAACTTTGACAATTAATTATTAACTTGAAAATTGATTATACGAATTGAAAAACCTATTGTATGACTATATGTGTTGCAATAGAGAAATAATCAAAGACGAGTAAGAACAAAATGATCAATGAATATATAAAAATAAAAGAAGGATGATGACTTAAAAGGCAAAAAGGAGTTTTATTATTTATGGGAATGTAATGCCTCCAAAACACAACTACGTTTGTTCTTTATAATGATTTTCAAAGGGAAAAAATTGTCATAAAGGTAATTGGTTCCAATCATTCCTGAATTTTTTTAAAATGGACAATTTTGGTCCATGATAAAAAAAAAGAAAAAATGGTCCAATTTATCATTTGCTAAATCTGTTAAAGACTCTATCTTAAGCTCTTTCCAAAATATACATTTTAAAATATAATTTTATATGACGAGTGTGGTCAAGCATAATCAAGTTACAACTTAAAAAAAAATATATTTTGTAAAGAGTTTGAAAAGTAGGTCATTCTCCTAACATGTTCCTTGAAAATTCTCCAAAGATGTTTCTTGTTAGAGATATTTTGCATTTTATAAAGAGCCCCAAATCTACATAGGTGTATGACATATTGGCTTAGAAAAGAGTTATAAAGTCCAAGAAGTAAGGTTAATCAAAAATTGTATAGCAGTAAAGGTTTATCAAAAATTTTATAGTAATAATCTGCTGGCATATTGAGAAATATCTTCGATAAGTTGCAAAAAAGGAAAAAAAAATGACAAAACAAAAAAAAAGATAATACATAGATTTACTCAAAATATCCTCAATTTTTCCGACATGCTCTCTTAACAAGTTGAGTACACATTATATTATAGTTCCCTTTGGCGGGTTCAATCAGACCTGTGAAAACCTTGATTTTAAAGGGTTACAGCTTGAACTTTTTTTTTTTTTTAACCTCCTTTTGACTTGGGATTAAGTGGAAAAAAAAAAATTAAGTTGGAGTGATTTCATAATTATAATTTTTAAAAGAACAAGTATACAATTATTATTTGAGAACTTATACAGAGAACGCTTGAAAACACGGACTAAGTTGCAAAAGCCAGAATAAATATGCTCAAAAAATGAATAACACGTATAAAAAAACATGCATTTTTCTCTATCTTCCCTTTTCTCCCTCTTCTTTCACGATCTCCCTTCAACTCTTGTCTTTCAATTCAGGTTACCACGAAGTACCACGCTCAACTGCTCCTCCATCAAATGTGTCACTACATGTCAAACCACTCTTCTTCGATAGCCCCTACCTCATCAACAATGGCCCCCGCACTCGCCAGGAAAAGCTCCAAACAGCGCTTAAGAAGAAGTTTGGCCAAAAAACCTTCACCACAAATTAGCCTCATCTAGCCACTTTGAAGAAGATAAAAAGGGGTCATTTTGTAAATTGGTTTTGAAGGATGTGTATTTTGACCAACAATTGGTTCTTCAAATCGGTGATATTTTTAGAATATACTCGTCGAGAGAAGAAGAATGACATATATACTGAGCATCGGGGTAGTTGGTTGCCGAAGCATGTTCTCGAGCGGGCTCAAAATTGCCTCGTTTTCCATGATGAGTCTCGGTTTTGCTCCGGAGTCCAAATTAGACAATCAAGACTCATTCCTAGCTAATTCCGACACTGCAATCATGATGGTGGGTCTGTTTTACCATTCATATACTGCTTCTCAAAGTGAGTGAAGAAGGTCTCGAGACATCAGTCAAGCGTCCAACCGAGCAAAATGGGATACCACAAGTGCTCGATGGACAGGCCTAGCTATTCTGACGAGGCAAAAGATTCAATTACCTGACTTTTATCCTATTGTGATTAGAATTTATTGAATTACAATATTTTGAGGTAACATGAATATAAATGTTTAAATAACTGTTTTAGTGACTTGATAT
>JXTB01000013.1:933238-960350 GCA_002914805.1 Parasponia andersonii
AAAATTATCAAATAGTTCTATATTTTATAACTCTTCATTTTTTCTTTCGAAAAAAATGATCTCCGTTGATTGCTATTCATATTCACATTTAGCTGAGAGAGTTGAAGTAATGAGACAGAAAAGTAAAAAAAAGAACGAATTTATTAGACTTCTGATATTTTTAGTAAAGTTGTTGTTGATGGAGGTTTTGTCAACAATAAATTTAGAAAAAATTACGAGATGTGGCTTGTGTAAAAAAGGGTTATTAATCAAAGCAAATAAAGAGGTAAAGATTTTATAGTGGTTCAGCTCTGAAAAAGATGAGCTTACGTCCACTGTTTTTCATTATTTTTTCTGGAGAATTACAAGAACTCAGAATTATAATGTATTGTCTGGAAAGAAGAAAGTAAAAAAAAGTTTCTCTCAAGAATTCCTCAGCCTCTCCAGATCAAAAAAAATTCTTGCCCCCCTCACCGAAACATTGAACTCCCTTTATATAGATGAGGGTAGCTCAATATTCCCAATTGTGAGAATAGGTAACTGTGTAATTGGGCAATACAATTTGAGTAACAATATAATTAGGTAATCACTTAAATAAGGTAACTGGTCGATCTTTAAAGAGAAACTTTCGTTTCCCTTTCTTTATAGGTTACCCGTTTGACGAAGCGTAGACTAGTCTCCTTTTTATTCTGGTCACACTTAACTTATTCAAAGGAGGTCGCACGTAACTTATGCGGTTGAGATCGCATGCAACTATTTCAGAAGAAGTCGCACTTAATCTTACTTATGTGACCTGACATAAGATTTTAGACTGTACAACAATTGCCCCCCCAGCTCCATTAGTTCTTTAGGAAAAAATGAAGCTTCCTTCTAATGTAAGTGTGAGTTTAAAAAATGCGACATCACGACCTAGACTTGAGATCCTTGAAGAGTCGAAGAGTCGTCGGATCTCAAATCTCACTTTTTCAAGATCACGCGCACCTTTTTCTGACTGATGAAAACACATGTCATCTTTTCTAAGAAAAACAGCAGAACTCGAGGAGACTTAATGATAGCGATGAGGCTAACTGTCATCTTTAAACCGAATCGTTTCAAAATTTGAAAGATACTGATTTAATTTTCAGAAAAAATCAAATCCTACGTGAATTTCGGCCTTTTGATCTGAAAATCAAATACCTTGATCTACGGCTGTGATTTAGTAATGCTTGAGAGATAAATATCAGAAATCAATCCACTTCTTCTTCTTCATTATAAACTCTCTCATCTTCCATCTCTCTAACACCCAAAGTATTTCAGAGCAAACCCTACAGCGTCATTTTGTTCTTCAGCTCACACAGTTCCAGTATCTTCTTCGACGGAGTTCAGACTATATCTCAATCCCTCTGCTTTCAAAGAAAAGTTAGTATATTTCTTCTCTCCTATTGTTCTTCGTCTGTTTTCGGAACAACTTATTCAGTTTTAATTTCAACGAATTGAAACACATCCCATATTCGGATGGACTGGAATGAGAATTTTTCAGATTTCCTTTACCAGTTCATAGAATAGACTATTTTCTAGATAATGGACAAAGGCGAACTCTTGAAAGAGTTTTTAGTATCTGATACCCTATTTATTTTTTATTTTTTATTTTTTGACGAACTGGTCGAGCAATTTTTATGAATCCGTAGACCGATTAGAAAAATTCAATGAGCTTGCTTGTTAAAACAAGCCTAGGGTGAACCCCAAATTTACTAGCATATAGTGAAAATTCTTGATGCTCGCATAGGACTAAACCCATCCGTATTTCTTTTCAGATGTCTAGTAGTGAGGATTTTAGGGAAGGGAATGCATTCTCAGGAGAATCTGAGAACTCCAGTATTAGTTCCATAAACCTTGAAGATTACCTTGAGCCAGAACCCGAGGTAGAGATAACAGAGGTTAGGCAAAATAGTCCTCGTATAGGAGACCTCCCTTAGGACCAGTGGCCTCGACATATAAGGGATGCCCCTACCTTCGCATCGGGCTATCAATAGTAGAGGAGAATTGGTCATGTACTAATATAAGGACGAGCTGCACATCGAACAAGCTCAGCAAAATCATGTGCAACTATAAGATCGCCATCCCTATTCGCTTACCCATGGAATTCAATCGATCACACATACCACCATGCGGAATTGCCTCGTTTTCTGAAGCAATTCTCAAGTATGGTGTCCACCTCCCACTTCATCTATATATAAAATCAATTATCGACTACTATGGGGTCGTCCCTTTCTAACTGACTCCTAATACATATAGATATATGGTAGGTTTGTACATACTTTACCACAAATTAGATTTAGACTCCCCCTCTTCTGAAGAATTCGCTTGGTTTTACCAAGTAAAATCAAACCCGTCAGATCTTAACTTCTTTTATGCGAGCAAATGATCGAACCAGATAATAAAAACAATATACAGGATTCACAACAACATGGGAAAATGGAAAAATCCATTTTTCCACTTTGACTATGCGGATAACGGCTTCTTTCAAAATCCCGGTAGGTAGTTTTTTAATTTATCGCCTTTTTCTGTATTGTTATATTTATCCTGATCGTACTCGTATGCCATCGCAGACAACAGGGAACGACCCAGACTTTCCAAGGAACAGCTCGCAAGGGTGTACAAAATTAACGACCTTCCCATTGAGGAATTTGATTGGAAGGTACTTAGTACTTCCAAGAACCTGGTTGCTTATGGTCTGCTTCCAAAGGGAGCTGCGTTCCCTGACCCCCTCGTCCGTTCGTCCAGACCTTCGAGCTCGAAGAAAAAGAAGCCAAGGAAATAGACGGATAAAAGTGCCTCGTCTTCTAAACTTAGGAAACGAAAAGCGCCTGCCACCCCTTCAAATTCGGAACCTTCTTTTCTAGAAATAGTATCACCACCTGCTCCTCAATGACAAGAAGGTAATCATATATATATATATATACATTTTCTAATCATCATTGTATTATGTCACCTCGCTTACTGACATATCTGTACAGAGATGGTTATTGGTAGCGGTCTACGAGCACCACCCTCCACTCTCGGGTCTATGGTAAAATCCAAGACACCTAAGAGCACTCCTCCGTCATTGAAATGGAAAGAGAAGGTTGATAACTCCAAAAAATGAAAAGTTGCCTTCGAGGACATCCCGGCAAGCTCGCCTCCTCCACAGCCTCAAACAATGAGCCATTCTAAACCACCCAAGGAGGCTGCTACCTCTTCGGAACCGATCCTGGTAGATAAGGATGAGGAGCTCTTTGCGCTCCTCAATCAATTACCAAAGAAGGCTGGTATGAGCGTAGCCTTCATTGATCGCTTCACTTCCGAGGAGGGCTAGGAGAGGATGAAGCGACGATCTGCCAAGGTCGCCTTCAGTTCTACGATGAGGATGCTTGCCAATGTAAGCACCTTTTTATTCTCTCCTCAAATGTATTATTTCTTGATATTAATGGTTATGTTTTTAGACCGCGGCTGCTACTGTCCTGATGCATGACATGGTCCTCGAATGTTTAGAAAAGGCCGAAAAAGTTGAAGAGATAACCTAAGCATTTGAGAACTCGGAGAAAGCTCGGGAGGAGGAGAAAAAAGCTTTTGACTTGGAGAGGCAGCAGCTGCTCGAAGGCCTGGCCAAGGAGAAGCTCGAGAAGGAGAATCTCGAGGAGAAAGTCAAAGAGCTCGAGAAAACTATCTCCGAGCATCCAGATCGCATGAAGGAGGCGACAACAGAAACAGTTCACAAAGCTATCGAAGAGTTCAAGGAGACTGAAGTCAAAGAGCTCGAAGATAAAGCTAGTGACATTGCCTCGTCGACCATCATTTTTAACATCTTCTGCAAGCATCCGGACTTTAACTTCTCTATCCTTGGCGAGGACGTGGTCGAGCTTATCCTGAGTTGGAGGGAGGATACTGCCAAAACTGGGGATAGCGGTGCGAGGACTTCTGCATAATAAATACTTGTATTTATTTATTTATTTTTTTAGAACAATGCGGGCTTGGTCCCCCTTTCTTTCTCTGCTTATATACGGGTGCGATTCTTTTTTTTTTTAATGAAGAATATTTTTTTCCTTGTCAGACATTCCTGTAAAATAATCAAAATACAACACTGTAATTTTAACTAAGTAGTCAATCACTAAGTGACTGATTACACTTTTTGTGATTTGAATCCAACTAACTTAAAACGAGTTTTAAGTGTCAGGATAGGTTAGGTCGCTTAAGAAAATAGCATGTACGAGTGATGCAAACTCAACTGTTTTTCAAAAGTTCCATGGCAAAATAGGATATAGCAATATATCACATCGAACAATGAATGTTTGGCTTAGTTACTCTATTATTCGAGGATGGAAATTGCGTAATACGACATGCTAAGGCATGAAGCGAGGAGAAAATCCTAGGATTTTAAGGAATTTCAGATATTTCGACGATCTAAAACTCCATCTCCTCTAAATGGACGTTTTGCATAGCCCCTTAGGAAACAAGTAGGAGATAAAATTCTGATCCCACTGCCCCCTGAGTTTTATAGTGTCCGAAAACTGCCATAGAATAATAAAAAGATGAATCAAATAAAGTTGAAGTAATAGCCGAAGAAATATTATTGACGAACGACGTCGTAAGCCGTTGAAAATATATGAAGATTCATTGATAATAACGACGAAGTTGTTCTGTATTCTAAGTATGTTCGATCTTTTATCCGCCGATGCGAGCTAGCTAGTATGTCCCAGGTTGAATGACGTCATCAATAACATAAAGTCCTTCCCAGAAAGGTCCAAATACACCAGCACCATGCTCTTTATTATTAAGTAGAACTCTTCGAAGGATAAGATCACCAACTTCAAAATGTCTACTTTTGACTTTGGAGTTGTAATGTCGAGCAGTGCGTTGTTGATATGATGCAATTCGAAGTTGAGATTGTTCACGCCTTTCTTCTAAAAAATCGAGTTCAATTCTCAGTAATACATCATTCTGATCTTGCTCATAAACAGATCGCCATAGAGAGCTCGCACCAATTTCAACTGGGATCATTTCTTCATATCCATAAGCTAAAGAGAATGGACTCTCTCCAGTAGTAGTTCGTTGAGTGGTGCGATAAGCCCATAAAACTTCTGGAAGTACTTCTGGCCAAGTTTCTTTATGTTCCTCCAGCTTCGTCTTTATATTCTGTTTAAGTATTTTATTTATCACTTCAACCTGCCCATTGGCTTGCAGATGAACAACAGCAGAGCAACTCTTCTTGATGCCCAAGTTGTTGCAGAAGTCTCGGAACTCATCACAGTCGAATTGTTTACTATTATCAGAAATTATAGTATGTGGTATACCATAACGGCAGATTATAGATTTATAAACAAAATCTATCATCTTCTTTGCGGAAATGGTGCTCAAGGCCTCAGCTTCCGTCCATTTTGTGAAATAATCGACTGTGACCACCGCATACTTCAAACCACCCCATGCTAATGGAAGCATCTCGATAATATCAATTCTCCAAACAGCAAATAGCCATGGACTAGTCATTGTAGTTAAAGGAATATGTGGTTTTCTAGGAATAGTCGCAAACCGTTGACATTTATCACATCTCGTAGCAAATTCCATTGTATCCTTCTACATAGTCGGCCGAAAATACTCTTGTCAAAGAATCTTGTTTGCAAGTGCTTGCTCCCCAGAATGATTTCCACATATTCCTTCGTGGATTTCCCTCATAATGTAGCGTTCTCTTTCATCATTAACACATAATAATAATGGCGAGCTAAAACTTCTTCGATAAAGCTTCTCATCATGGATAATATAGCGGGCTACCTTCATGCGGAGTCGCTTTGCATCGTCTTTGCTCTCGGGAAGATCGCTATTTTGTAAATATTGCATTATAGGATCCATCTACGATAGTTTTTTGTCAACTGGCATAGTTACTTGGGATTCAACCTCGATGCTTGGCGATACAAGAAATTCAACAGGAACAACCTTCAATAACTCTGCATCTTTCATTGAAGTGAGCTTAGCAAGTGCATCCGCCCAGTTATTTTCAATGCGAGGAAGAAGCTGAATGTTATAAGCAGTGAATGTTAAGAACAATCATTATACCTCCTGCAAATAGGCCATCATTCGCTCTCCTCTTGCTTGGTAATCGCCCTTAACCTGACAAACGACCAGCTGGGAGTCGCTGTACACTTCAATCATCTCAACCTTCATTTCTTGTGCAAGCTTTAGCCCAGCTATCAGTGCTTCATATTCAGCCTCATTATTCGACGCTGGGAATTTGAAGCTAAGTGCACAATGAATGTTATGCCCTTCAGGACTGATTAAAACTAGGCCCGCACCTGCTCCACTTTCGTTTGATAACCCATCAACATAAAGTTTCCACAACTTTGATGTATCTGAAGCGGGTTTTTTGAGTACTCCTGTGGGAAGAATGACATCATATGTAAATTCTGCAATAAAATCTGCGAGGGCCTGACCCTTTATGGCAGTGCGAGGTTGAAAATTGATGTCAAATTGACTCAATTCAACGGCCCACTTAAGCAGCCATCCTGAAGCCTCAGGTTTCTGTAGAACCTGTTTCAACGGAAAATTCGTGAAAACTTTGATGGAGTGAGCATGAAAGTAAGGTCGAAGCTTTCTTGATGCGATGACGAGTGCTAGTGCCAATTTTTCTATCTCTGGATACCTAGTTTTGGCATCAAGTAATCTTTTACTTACATAATAGACTGGTCGCTGTATATTTTTCTCCTCACGAATTAATGCGGCACTTGTCGCATACTTAGAAACAGCGAGATATAGGCATAATTCTTCTCCCGGATTTGGCTTCGACAAGAGTGGAGGAGAACCCAAGTGTTTTTTCAATTCCTGGAACGCTTGCTCGCATTTCTCCGTCCACTCGAACCTTTTTGATCCTTTTAACACCTCAAAGAAAGGTTGGCATTTATCAGTTGACCTGGATACAAACGGACTGAGTGCAGCTTTCGGACTGAGTGCAGCTACTCTTCCTGCTAGGCTCTGTACATCCTTGGGTTTACAAGGAGATTGCATATTAATCAACGCTTATATCTTTTGAGGATTCACTTCAATACCTCGCTGATTGACCATAAAACCCAAAAATTTTCTAGATCCTACCCCGAATGCACATTTCTGGGGATTCAGCTTCATTTGATATTTCCGGAGAATTTTGAACATCTCATCAAAGTGCTTGATGTGATTTTCGGCTTTCTCCGACTTCACCAACATATCATCGACATATACCTCCATTGTCTTGCCAATTTGTTTTGCAAACATCATATTGACAAGACGCTGGTAGGTCACTCTTGCATTGATGAGTCCGAAGGGCATCTTCTTGTAGCAGTATAATCCTCGATCAGTGATGAACGAGGTATGCTCCTAATCTAGCTCGTACATGGGGATTTGATTATATCCAGAATACGCATCCATGAAACTTAAGAGTTCATGCCCCGATATCGCATCTACAAGCTGGTCGATTCTCGGAATGGGGAAGCTGTCCTTCGGGCATGCTTTGTTGAGATCAGTGAAATTGATACATGTTCTCCACTTCCTATTGGGTTTCTTCACCAAACTAGGTTTGCAAGCCAGTTAGGGTAAAAAGATTCCATTATAAATCCAATTTCGAGCAGCTTCTCCGTCTCTTCTTTTAATGCGACGTAGTGCTCTAGATTCATAGCTCTTCTTTTCTACCATACAGGCTTCTTTGTCGGGTCTATGTTAAGACGGTGACATATGATCTTCAAATCGATCCCTACCATGTCCAAATGTTGCCATTCGAAGACATCTAAGTTAGATTTCAGAAAAGCGACCAATGAAACTCGAACAGGCTCTTGAATCTTCGTTCCAATCTTTAAAGTCTTGGAAGACATGTCGAATGATAAATCCTCCAAATCTTCAATGGGTCCAATTCTACCTTTTCGTCTATTTCTCGGGGATCGAAGTCTTCGCTGGTCATGTCGATTGACGCTTTAACTGACGGTTCGACTGGCGCTTTGTCTGACGATTCAACTGATGCTTCGACTGACGCTTTACTCGATGCTTCGACTGATGCTTCTTCTGGTAGCTGGACCATCATTGTGCGAGGCATCGTATCCTTTGCTGCGAGTTTCAACAAGTTGTTATAACAGGTCCGCGAATTATATTGGTTTCCTCGCACCTCGCCTACCCCGTGTCGGGTTGGGAATTTCATAGTTAGATAGTAGATTGAAGTGACAGCTCGAAGTTCCCTCAGTGTCGGTCTTTCCAGCACAGCATTGAATGCGGAGGGGCAATTTATCACCAAAACTTGGGTCATTATCGTTGAAACCCTAGGATAGGTTCCAACGTTGACCATTAATTCAATCATGCCCATAGGCATCAGGCTGTCACCTGTGAAACCATAGAGCGGAGTGACGGTAGGCTTCAAGTCGCTCTCATTCAACCCCATCTTCTTAAAGGCATCGTAGTACAGGATGTCAACAGCACTCCCGTTATCAACCAATACTCGCTATAACTGCGTGCTTCCACAATTAATTTTTATAACAAATGCGTCATTATGCGGATAATGGACCTACCTTGCGTCCTGTTCTGTGAAGGTAATGTCCATGTTCGGTACTCGTTGAAGCTTGCATGGTCGGTACTCAAGATGCATGACGTTAGTCAATGGCTGTTGTCGAGCTTCTCGTGCATACCTGTCTTGAGCCCTTCTTGAATATCTACCAATATGCGGTCCTCCAAAGATAGTTCGGACTTCACGTTGAATTTATGGAGGTTGCTGTTGGTTTTCTTCTTGTCTTTCATTATCCTGCCTGGTGTATTACCGCAGTCGCCCTTCTTTAATAAATCTTTCAAAGGCGTAGCAATTATTGGTGTCACGTCCAATGTCATTGTGATACTGGCAGAACTTATTGGGGTCACACTTTGCTCTGTCCCGTTTCATTGGCTCCGGCTGATGGTATCACTCCTGCTGGTTTGTGACCGCATAGATATGATCTATGGGCGCGTTTAACTCGGTATGATTGTTGAACCATATGGGAGCTCTTGAAATCTCCTGCTTTTTAGGTCTAGGCTGATTCTCCATCAACTGTTCATTACTCCTTTTGTTTTTCTTATTACCATTATTGTTGGTCGTGATCACAGCTTTAGTAGCATCTTTCCTTCCTTCTTTCTTAGTCTTTTGAAGATTCTCGCATGAAAATTCTATCCTCAGATGCCGACCGACCCTTCGGTAGAAGTCTTCTAGAGTTCTACATTCTCGCTTAAGTAATTCCTCCCAGAGTTTAGTTTCTGATCGCACCCCGGCTATCATGAGAGTTAAAACTCTCCCTTCAAGTGGGTTGTTGATCTTTGCTAACTCTGAGGTGAATCGGTTGAGATAAGATTGTAGAGTTTCCTCTGGACCTTGTCGAATTGCAGACAAGCTGACAAGTGGAACAGTGAAATTCTTTGCAGCTTGGAACTATCTCAAAAACGCAGTCTGAAGTTATTGCCAGGACGAGATTGAGCCGGATTTGAGTCCTCGAAACCACTTCTTTGCTGCTCCTGAGAGAGTTACAACAAAACATCTGCAATGTGCATGATCATTAACACGATGGAGTTCCATCAGGTCGCTGAAGTGATCCATATGATCCTGTAGATTAGTTTTCCCATCAAACGTGTTTATGGTGGGAAGTCTGAATCCAATAGGTAGGGCAACAACTCGAACTTCCTCGCTGAATGGCGATTGACGATACCCATTAGCGAGCTCATCATCCTAACCAGCAAGTGCGTCTAATGCCATCCTTAAATTGTGAACATCGACGTTCGGAGGGAGAGCATTATCTCTTGCTGATGGCAAGGGTGGCCTTTGATCGTTATCTCTTTGTATGGCGGGATGGTCAGGTAGAGTCTTCTGCAATTTGTAAAAGAAATCCAACGAAATAGTGCGACAGGATTGGCTTTGGTCGTTATGATGCAATATGGATCGTTCATAACTACGTCGCCACTCCAAGTATTGTCTTAGGTCTGTAGGATCTTGTCTCGATTCTCTGCTGATTCTTTCAAAGACGCTTCTTGATTGTAGTTTTTGTTCACTGTTCAAGCGATCTTGATTATTAGTGGATTTGCGAGAAGGTTGTCCACGATCACGGTTAGTACTTGAACTCTCTGTACCTGATTCTAGAGGCAAGTTTGCGACTTTACCTTTTCTTTTGGAGATGTGATCTTCATAACGCTCTAGCTGGGTTCTTGGCTGGTTGCATTTCCTTGTTTCTAGGACCTGTATTCCTTTCTTAGGTAGCTGAGCAGGACATTCTCTGGGACGTTCGTGCTATGGTGGGGTCACCATCTGCCCTTCAGCAAGTTGTCGTAGGGAGTCATTGATATGGTTAGTAATTTGTTGAAGGTTCGCCAATGTCTCCTCTATACGATCCTATCTCTGAGCAAGATTTTCTAATGCGGTTATGGTAGGCTGATCCTGAGCAGGATCTGCCTGTGCAGCAGCAGTGCTTTGGGGTTGGTTTTAACTAGTTCCAGTGACTTTGGTAGTATTTCTAGTGTTTGCTATTATTAAAAAAGCGAAATTTAACAAACTGTTTTTGCCGGAATAGCCATCCTTCTAGCGCCAATTGTTGATGGAGGTTTTGTCAACAATAAATTTAGAAAAAATTACGAGATATGGCTTGTGTAAAAAAGGGTTATTAATCAAAGCAAAGAAAGAGATAAAGATTTTATAGGAGTTCAGCCCCGAAAAAGATAAGCTTATGTTCACTGTTTTTCACTATTTTTTCTAGAGAATTACAAGAACTCAGAATTATAATGTATTATCTAGAAAGAAGAAAGTAAAAAAAAGTTTCTCTCAAGAATTCCTCAGCCTCTCCAGATCATAAAAAAATCTCGCCTCCCTCACTGAAACATTGAACTCCCTTTATATAGATGGGGGTAGCTCAATGTTCCCAATTGTAAGAATAGGTAATTGTACAATCGGGTAATACAATTTGAGTAACAATATAATTGGATAATCACTTAAATAAGGTAACTGGTCAATCTTTAAAGAGAAACTTTCGTTTCCCTTTCTTTATAGGTTACCCGTTTGACGAAGCATAAACTAGTCTCATTTTCATTCTGGTCGCACTTAACTTATTCGGAGGAGGTCGCACGTAACTTATGCGGTTGAGGTCGCATGCAACTCTTTCAGAAGAAGTCGCAGTTAATCTTACTTATGCGACTTGACATAAGATTTTAGACCGCACAACAGTTGTAAATAAATAAAAAAGAGTACAACATTATATTCATCAATAACTCCGGTCGTCGAATTATAGCTAGTCCCGACCAAATACTAATTTATTGTTGAAAGCGTATGAACGCTTGTATTCTCAACTGATCTCAAGGAAAGCTCCCAATTGAATTAAGGGTCTTGTTTACTTTCTTTGTTTATTGCCACTACCCAATTTTAGGGTCTAGCCAGCTAGAAACTAGAAAGTATAAATTAACTATCTAATTAATCTAAGGAAAAAAAAAGAAATGGTTTTCTCGTCGTGCTTCTTATCAAATTCATCATGTTAATTAATTGTATTATTTTTCGGCTTCTCTCAATAGAGACAAACATCAACTCAATAGCAAAAATAGCCAACAAGAAACTTATAATATATGGTTAGCCTCTTGCTTGCTACATATACCTTTATAAGCTCTCAAAATGACTACTTCTACTTGACGCATAATTAAGCAGAGAGCAATATTAGAGAAGAAGAAGAAATGGCAGAGGATTTGATAGAAGAGAAGAAATGGGAGATTTCGGGAAGATCATTCGTAGCGGAGCTGAAGAGAGAGGGAGTCATAGCAGTGCCAATGGTGGCGGTGGCGGTGTTTCAGTACATGTTGCAAGTTGTATCTTTGGTAATGGTTGGACATCTTGGTGACCTCTCGCTCTCTAGTGTTGTCATTGCCACATCTCTTACCAATGTTACCGGTTTTAGTCTATTTGTAAGTTTTTCTTAATACTCTCCTTTGCATCATCTTTGATTAAAGAGGGAAAGAAGATAGAAGGTAGATTTGTTTAAATGTTGATGAGTTAACTTAACATTGGTGATATGGAACTGTTAATATATGTGCTTATTTGGTATTGTTTTTGTTTATTTAATTTATTTATTTGTACTATAACAATATTTTGCTATAATCTCTATTTTAATTTTAATTTTTTTCTAGTTATCATAAGACATATAGAAGGACTAAATTATAAATTATGGGTTGTTCCCTTGGCCGTACACTACTTAGCAACTTCACTAAAGTCATTTTTGGTGACTTTTGCCTTATGGGAATTGGCCGGGGAGAAAATTTTAGGCAACGTATAACATGCATCTTTGGCATTTTCATATATGGTATAACATAATATGGTGTGATTCTTGGTGTGAATAGCATACATTACTTTATCACATTTGTATTTTGTTATATTCTGATTAGGTTCTGATAGAACTTTTCAACTTTTTAATTGAAAAAATAGACAATTAAATAGACGTCTATATTTTTTTAGGTATAGAGCCCTATTATCTATTCACCAATCCTATTTTTTCCTAAAAGAAAGAAAATATCTATGTTATTTGAAAAAAAAAAATTATCCATTCATCTATAACTAGGATATGTCTTTAATGTATAAAACTCTTGATACGGGAAACTGTGGTGTTTAGTGGGAAGCTGTAAATTTATATGTGGGCTAACACGCGTCTGTTAGCATTTTTCAATCTATATTACTTTGAATTAGCGATCAAAACTGTGTCTCACTTTATCGAGTAGGCTCATATAATATCATGTTAACAGGTTGCCAAGTTGTCAGCTAACATATTGAAGAATTTTTGTTGCCTACGGGCTATGGCTTAACCCGATCATTTTGATAAATTTGTCCGTACCCATGTGATTTTTTATGCACTACCTAATCCACTTCCACTTTTTTAACTTCATAGTTAAATTATAACTCTTATTATCATAATGTTCTTAAACTATGCTCTCAAAAGTTCCCAAGTGTACTGCTCTCTGCTGTAGTCTAACTAAAGCTTTCAACTTAACTGTAAAGATGCATATATTTAATGGGTCGGGTTAGGTGGGTGCAACATAGCTGGGATGTGACTAGTTTCTACCCTTGTTTTAGCTGGAACCAGTCTTACTCAGTTACTTATAAGAAAATCGTATAATTTTCAATTAACGTAGACAAGATTCAACTATTATTTAGTGCACATTTTATTCAAGATATTGCACATTTTATTATAAAAAAACAAATATAACAGTGGAAAGATCCATTCAACCCGAAATTGTGATTTACCCCAGTAAGGCAGGCTTTTAATCATTTTACAGTTCTTTTTCATAGGAGTTTTTTCCCCTTATCTTTTCTTACTAAATTTTAATGTGCTAATAATCTGCTTGTGAAAATGCCTCAGTCAGGAATGGCTGGAGGATTGGAAACTCTTTGTGGGCAAGCATTTGGAGCAGAGCAATACCACAAACTGGGGACCTACACTTACACAGCCATGATCTCCCTCTCTTTAGTCTGTCCCCCAGTTTGTGTGTTATGGCTTTTCATGGACAAAATCTTATCTCTTGTAGGCCAAGACCCTCTAATATCAGTCGAAGCTCGACATTTTTCGATGTGGCTAATCCCTGCTCTGTTTGGTTCTGCTATCCTTAAGCCATTAACCCGCTACTGCCAAACTCAGAGCTCAATACTTCCAATGCTCTTAACCTCTTCTGTCGTTTTACTTTTCCACATTGCTTCATGTTGGACTCTTATTTATAAGCTGGATATAGGAAAAGATGGAGCAGCTATAGCCTTCAGTTTGTCCACTTGGTTGTATGTTGTGTTGTTGGGGTTTTACGTCATGTTTTCTTCCGTCTTTGAGAGAACTCGGATTTCTTTTTCTAAAGAGGCTTTTCTTGGTGTTGGGGTGTTCTATCGCCTTGCAGTGCCTTCTGCTGTAATGGTTTGGTAATTTCTTTCTCTCTGTCTCTATTTTTTTTTTTTTTTCAATCCAACTCTTAGCCTTTTTCTATTACTTACTTATCTTGAACATTGTTGAAAATAGTCTCAAGTGGTGGTCATGTGAGCTGCTTACTCTGTTATCTGGTTTGCTACCGAACCCAAAGCTGGAGACTTCGGTGCTATCTATATGGTATACTGCAGTTTCACTTCCTCTACTACTGAGTACATACATTTGAATTCGTAACAAAATGAAAGATAAACGTGGTCCAGTTGGTCAATGCAAAAATCAGACATGCCAAATGATCATAATGTCACAAATTGCTAAAACTATTATATCGTTGCATTTAGTGGATCCTACTGGTTACACTGGTAACATATTTCTCATATACTTTTGTCATATTAAAGTAGTGATAGTTAGCCAAATAATCTCAAATATCAGATCAATGATGAGTAGTAGAAATATTCTTGATATTCTGACGTGCTCTTGGTTTGTTATGATCTTTTTGTAACAGCCTTACCATCTCAACATTGCACTTCACTATACCATACGGAGTTGGAGCCGCTGCCAGGTTAACTCTTAAACCATTTTTGTTCATTACCTGCTTTGCATGATTAAAGCAACTAAGCAAGCCCTTATTATATATCGATAAACTCACACTTTTTTCCGCCTAGTAAACCGCAAAACAGATACATTTTTCTTTTGTTGAATAGGTAAACCCAAAATTTTTTCAAGGTCAGATTTGCCATGTGATCATGTGCTACATGGGGATGAAATTTTATTGCTTGACGAACTCAATACGTGATTTTGTCATGCATTTTACTACCTGATGACGAGGGGTTTAATTTTCAGTTCATTTTTGAACTTGTACACCCTCTTTGATCGTGTACTACCGGGGACAATATTTTATTACATGACGAAAATAACAAATATTACTGCAACATGAGTACTGGGTTTAGTTTTCAAGTTAGACGAAACAAGAGGTTCATTTCAAAAGACCATTGTTAATATTTTTGAATTTCGAATCTCAAAATCTAATGCGAGCTGTCAATCTTACAGCGTCAGAGTGTCGAACGAACTAGGTGCTGGTAAACCAGAAGCAGCTCGACTGGCTGTCGTGGTAGCAGTGTTTCTTGCAATGACAGAGGCAGTAATTGTGAGCACTATTTTCTTCCTCTGCCGTTCTGTTCTGGGATATGCTTACAGCAATGACAAAGAGGTCGTGAATTACTTTGTAGTCATGGCTCCTCTGATTTGTCTCTCAGTGTTTGTGGACAGCTTACAAGCAGTTCTTTCAGGTTAATACTTTTCTGATTTCATTCTTTCATTTAACATTCTTTATCAAATTATAAAAAACATAAAATAAAAATAAACGACAAACAAAATGAAGTAGGAGAAAGATTCAGTGAAAGTTATTGTTTGGTCATGACCATTACAGCTCTGTATCGATCAGGACACCTATATCTAAGAGTATGGACATGATTTCAATGAGTTTGAGCTATCTTGATCAAATGCAAGAAATTAAATATCGTATGTTACGTCTCTTGTTCATCCTTAAATAAGCTTGAATTGGGGACCCCATTTAGCTTGCAGCTGGCTGCTTGGTCAACTTTCTTTTGGCCTTTTATTTTAAATTAATTTTGCACATCTTAAATAATCAGAAAATACTGTTTGCTTGGAAACATTTGTGTTTTTTGTTTTTAAAAGAGAAACGACGGGCGATAAATTTTTCAATATGTTGTTTAAGAAAATCTCCATCATTCATTTCATCAACAAAAGAGAAACATAAAGATTGCCAAGTGAGCTATGTTAACAATGCTTTTACATTACCAATTCACGAACTAGGCCCTTTGATAATTCTGAAATACCTAGTATGTTAAAACTAAAACCCTATTTCCATCTCTGTCCAATAACTGGAAATTCTTTTCAGTTCCTTTATTTTTTAATGTAAATAATAGTAGAACTAGTTATTATTCTTTTTCTTACTTGGCATTGATTAGGAGTTGCAAGAGGAAGTGGATGGCAGCACATAGGAGCCTATATTAATCTTGGTGCTTTTTATGTGGTTGGACTTCCCATGGGTGTTGTACTTGGTTTTGTTCTATATTTGAGGGGGAAGGGCTTTTGGATTGGAATAGTGATTGGCTCAGCCACGCAGTCAACTCTTTTTTCTCTTGTTACATGTCTCACCAATTGGAAAATACAGGTAAATACACTCACTCCTATATCTTCTGGCTGTTATATTAAAGTTAAAAATCCTCTCATTTTCTTAAAAGCTTTAGGAAAAATGAGAAGATTCTGGATGAAAACCAGGCTATAGGTTATTATTATTATGTAAACGGTGCAGGCAATGAAGGCAAGGGAAAGGGTATTGGTAAAGACATCTTCTCCGGACAATGAATCCAAATGATCTAAGTAAAAGAAAAACAGTAAATAAGCTGAGTCTTAGATTTGTCTATTGATTTAATTTGTAAGCTTCGGAGAAGAAAGGTTCTTTTGTTGGAAAAATATCTCATATGATTGTGAGTTGTTCTTTTTGCTATTTTCCACCAATTCGTTAATAGTGAGCATAGTCATGCTCCTACCAGGATGGTTTATTGTTCATTGGATTCATCATTGAAAGAAGGTGGCCCTATTTCCACTTTTTTTTTTTTTTTCCTAGCATTAAATAATAAATTTTATTATTTCTTAGTGCATCCCTCCTTAAACATATCTTGGACAATCTTCACAAATCATTTATGGTAAATCTTAAGAAATTGAAATAGTTTACAATTAAATCTTATGTTCGTGGATGAACAGATAGTAAATTCAAAATTTTGACGAAAACTGATGAGATTTTGTTATTTTTTTTTTCATTTTAAGACAATGCGGATTTTTATGATTTTTGTTTGGGACATGATGATCTATTAGATGATGGTTGATTTCTATATGCAATAACAAATCATCAATCAAAAAACCTGTTCTTTCAAAAAAATGTTAAAAAAAAAATTAAAGAAAAGTGTCGTGGATTTCTTTCTTTTTTTTTTTCTTTCTTTAATAAGAGTTTGTGTTTAATCAAAATTAAAAAAATAATCGGAAAAGGTTAATTCTCCTTATGCAGATTGTAGGTGTAATAACCCGTACATAGAAGGAAAAAAAAGAAAAAAATAAATAAAAGGGCAAAAGAGACAAAGACTAAGAGTTTAGTTAATTAAACAAGGACAATTAAGTAATTTAAAAGATTAGTAAACTCTATACGTATAATTTTTTAGAATCTCTAATAGAAGAAAAAAAAAATTTAACACTATAGAAAAAGATGAGAACGGCTGAAAACTTGGGAGAAGGGGGAGAATTACAAAAAGATTAATTATCAATTCTCTAAGGTAAAGAACTCTTCCCTATCAATTATCAATTGCTTATTTCGGATTTTTAGAGTTAATCCATAATCAAGGGTTTAGAATTCTTTAAGCATTGTGTTGTTTCAGCTATGATTCTAGGGTTCATTTATATTTTAATTGATTACTCTTGCTGTAAGATTAAAAAAAAAAAAACCAAAATTATGTGATTTGGATGTCTAGATTAAAAGTTATAGATTTTTGAGTTTTGGTCTAGAACGGTAAAACACAATAGTGATTGATTTATCTGGTATTTTTGATAGTCTAATAGGGTTATATTTGGTGTAATTTGTCAAAAACGGACTTATAACCAAAGAGATATAACCTTTCAAAATGAGCAATGCGAGTCTGGAAAAATTTTGTAATTTTTGGCATTTAGAGCAAAATGTGGCAATGGCATACTTGACTTTGTGGGGCTTACCTATGGACCTTACAACCATATTCCTTGCATTTTTAGGACCCCAATCACTTGTAGATATTGTCCTCCAAGGTTTACAATTTTTAGAATTAATTTGGAATTATTATGAGTTTTTGATGTTAAGATTATACAAAGTAGTGTAGCGAATGTATCAAGTGTGCATGGCTAGTAGGTTAGACATTATGTTAGGCATGATTTAAGGTGCCTATTAAGTATTTAATGTTCATATATGATTCTTATTATAATTAAAGGTTTTTGTGGTAGCTATTAATTTGTGGTTGGATTGGTTAAACTAGCGAACAAATAAGTAACCTTTCATCTTTGTTAGTAACTCTTGTTTACTTAAGTTAATGTCTCTTTTGCTTTCTTTTAAAGAAAATTATGTTTATAAATCTTAAATTTGCTTTCAAGCAATTTGTTAATAAATAAAAATTATTTTGATAAGAAATAACTATTTTTCGAATAAAATATAGATCAAGCTTATGCTTGTTACTACTGTTAAATGATTTGAAAGTTGTTACCTTAATAATAAATATGAAAAGTGTTTGTTAATTATTTTATATAGAATGTATTGAAATACTCTTCAGTGACTATGCATGTGGACTCAATTCACAAGGGTTATATGTGGACAGTACTGACCTAGCTACAAAGTTAAATGTAGAAGATTTGTACTCGATTACAATGGTTATCTATAGTAGATTCAGACCTGGTTACAAGGGTTATTTGTAGTAGATTCGTACTTAGTCACAAGGGTTAAGTGTGGCCATAGTTGTCAAAATTGTTGTGTAGAATTTGAAAGTGATATCGATTATTGAACAAGTTTGATACAATGAACTTTGAAACTCTCTATTTTATTAAATTAGTTTTTAAGTTAGTTTCATTTCCTTATTTTAAAAAATTATTGATTTTGAAGTTAGAGTTAAGTTGTAAAATACTTGCTAAATATTTCAAATTGCATATGCTTAATCCAACTAGTAGAGGTTATTGGTTACCTACTGTGCTATCGAGCTCACATTTTATTCTTTAATCTTTTTCAGATTCGGAAAATAGTCAATAAGTGGAACTCATGTTTGAAGGGGAGAGATTGTTTGAGGACTCAAATTTTACTATTTAGAGTTATTATACTGTTTGGTTTCCATTTTGAGACATTGTTGGTTATTTGAAGTATACTAGATTATTGTGATGGTTTTAGTTTCTTTGTTATTATGGATTTAGCAAATTGTTATTGATGTTTTAGATTGATTAAATGTTTTGTTATGATGAGATTTTTAGTGTGTTAATGGATCTATTTTGATTTTTAATAATAATTGGATTCGAAGTCTTTTGTGTCTATGAGGTTTATCTTTATGGGCATGTGGCGGTTGCCGTGTCTTTAGTCTGGAGGCATGATAATTAAAGTGGTATCAGAGCTTAGGCTATAATATTTTAAGATTTTGTCTAAGATTATTATTTTATTTAAGCTATAATCTTTAGAATCTTCTTAAGATGTTGATTTTGTATACCTTAAGTTATGATGATCTTATCTAAGATTAGACTAATAAGTATTGTTAAGACATTAAGCTAGATAATTGTAATATTTCTGACATTTTATTTATTATCTTGAATATGAAGTAATATTGGGAAAATCTATTTTGTATTTGAAGACTTGAATGGCAGACTTAGCTCGTGAAATCAAATGGTTAACATATAAGCTAGGCAATAGCAAGGAGCTCAACAACAAAGGAGTCAACTGTAAGAAAATATCAATGATAGTGCTGGAAATATTCAAGATGAACCACAACAAGCTAGGCACATGCATTAATGGAAACCTTACTTGGGATGGTTCAACTTTAGCAAACTTAGCAAGAGATGTTACAAGAACAACTACAACAACATTAATAACGAAATAACAACAAAATGCTATTAATCAGTGCATGAATCGTAATGGAATGTCAGAATTTAAGAAACTCACACTGCCATCATTTGAAAGGGCAACTGACCCTCTAGAGGCTGAGAAGTAGTTGGCTAAAATGGAGAAGACTTTTATCACCTTAGGTAGTACTGTTACTGAAAAGGTGACCTATGCTACTTATATGCCACAAAGAGATGCATATGATTGGTGATTAATATTGAAGTGCTAACATGAATAAGACATTGAACTTTTTACTTGGAAGAACTTCAAGGATTTGTTTAATGAGAAATATTTTCCCAAGAGTATGTGCTACCAAAAAGAAAGAAATTTCTTAAGCTGAAGCAAGAGAATATGACAATAGCTCAGTATGAGGGAGAATTTACCAGATTGTCAAAGTTTACTCCTAATTTAGTGGCATCTGAAGAAAGGAGAGCTCGAAGATTTGAAGAAGGTTTAAGGTCCCAAATCAAATAGGGAATTGAGCCATTTGAATTAGAAACTTACGGAGTTATAGTAAGCAAGGCTTTACTGATAGAGGCGGGACTCAATGATGCTCAGCAAGATCGAGACAACAGCCAAAGGAAGAGATATAGGTTAGAGCCACAGAAGAGTCAAAATTTAGGTGGACAAGCTATGAAGCAAGGAACATAAGCTAGTGGACTTCAGTGCACAAGATGCAGTAAAAAGAATCATGTAGATAAGGATTGCCGATCGACATAAGTGCCTATTTTCGTTATGGAAGCCATAAGTATAAGTTTGCATCATACTTTTTAAACAAAATTTCAAATACTACAAAAGCTTTTCAAAGTACTTAATCCTCTTAAGGAACTAGATTTACTAGAGACAAGGAAGGAAATCAGAAACCTAAAGCTCAAGAAAGAGTTTATGCTATGATATTGCAAGATGCACAGTTTTTAAGTGATGTGGTGACAGGTACTATTTTTGTATCTTCCAAATATGTATATATATTGTTTGATTCTGGAGCAAGTCAAGTCATTTCTTTGTATCCACTAAATTTGTAAAGAAACATGATATGTTGTTTGAGCTTATAGATACTGGTTCATGTGTAGACACCCCAATTGGAAGCACCTTGGTTATTGACCATACTTATAAGTCTTGTAGTGTTGTTATCGAGGATAGGGAGTTACTAGTTGATTTGATAGTTATGGAAATACATGATTTTGATATTATACTAGGAATAGACTAGTTATCTAGATACCATGCTTCTATTGACTATCATGGGAAAAGTCAATTTTCATATTTCCGGCCAACTTGAGTTCTCTTTTGTTGGAAATTCGAAACATATTCCTCCTTGTATGATTTCTATTTTACAAGCAAGACAAATATTGAGATATGGCTTTGAAGGCTACTTGGCGATGGTTCGAGATACCCAATAGGATGTGTTGAAGCTAAAAGATATTACTGTTGTGAGTGAATTCCTAGATGTCTTTCCAAAAGACTTACCAAGATTGCCACCAGATAAAGATTCAGGATTCTCTATTGATATTTTATCAGACACTGCTCCAATTTCTAGTGCTCTATACTACATGGCACTAGTAGAATTAAGAGAATTGAAGGAACAACTACAAGTATTGTTGGATAAAGATTTTATTAGACCAAGTGTATCTCTATGGCTAGCTCTTGTACTATTTGTGAAGAAGAAAAATGGGAGCATGCGTCTTTGCATTGACTATCGAGAATTAAACATGGTGATTGTACAAAATAAATATTCTCTACTAAGGATAGATGATTTGTTTGATCAGTTGTAAGGTACACAAGATTCTTCCTAAATTAATCTTCAATCTAGCTACCATCAATTGAAGATTAAAGTAGAAGATATTCCTAAGACTGCTTTCCATACGAGGTATGGACATTATGAACTTTTGGTGATGCCTTTTGGGTTGACTAATGCCCCAGCTGCATTTATGGACTTAATAAATCAAGTATTTCACCCATTCCTTGATCAGTTTATGGTGGTCTTCATAGATTATATATTAATATACTCAAAAAATGAAGAAGAATATGCAGAGCATTTGAGAAAATGTTATAGACTTTATGAGAAAATAAACTTTATGTGAAATTGAAGAAATGTGAATTTTGTCTTGTAAGCTTGTTTTTCTTGGGGCATGTAATGTCAAATGATAGAAATCTGTTAACTCTCAAAAAGTTAAGGCAATTGTGGAGTGGAATAGGCCAAAAAATGTTTCAGAGATTTGTAATTTTGTGGGTTTGACTGGGATACTATAGAAAGTTTGCAGAAAGATTTTTGTTGATAGCAATACCTTTGACATAGAAAGTTTGCAGAAAGATTGTGAGCGAAGTTTTCAGGAACTAAACAAGATTAGTTTCTGCACCAATCCTTACAGTACCTTCTAAGACTGGAGGATTCATTCTTTATAATGATGTGTTAAAGAAGGGTTAAGATGTGTTTTGATAAAGCACAATAAGGTCATTGTTTATGCTTCTAGACAATTGAAGGGGTACAAAGAAATATACTCTACATATGATTTAGAGTTAGCTATTGGAGTTTTTGCTCTTAAGATTTGGAGACATTATCTCTACTGAGAGAAATGTGAGATATATAACGATCATAAGAGTCTGAAATATATCATTACTCAAAAAGAGCTAAACATAAGGCAGAAAAAGTGGTTAGAGTTGTTAAGAGATTACAATTTGACTATTCAATACCATCCTAGGAAGGCAAATATAGTAGCAGATGCTTTGAGCAGAAAAACTTCAGGTAATTTGGCAACTTTAATCATTGAGCATAATAACATTTTAGAAGATATAAGAAAACTAAATATTGAAGTAAGAGTACTATAGTCTAGAGTACAATTGACTAGTTTACATGTGTAACTTTTATTGATTGATAGAATCAAGGATGCCTAATCTAATAACCCCAATTTCTAGAGGATTCGAGCTAAGATAGAGGCAAGAGTGAAAACAGAGTTTTTTTATTCCTGAAGATGGATTCTTGAGATTTGAAAAGAGACTGTGTGTGCCAAATGATCCAGAATTGAAGAAGGAGGTTCTTGGAGAAACATATAACACGAGCTACACAATACATCCTAGAGGCACTAAAATGTATAGAGATCTAAGATAGAATATCTAGTAAAATAACATGATAAGAGAAATTATCTAGTATGTTACACAGTGTTTAGTGTGTCAGCAAGTGAAGGCTGAATACCAAAGACCTGTAAGATTGTTACAACCTATTGAGATTTCTGAATAGAAATAAGATTGTATCACTATAGACTTTGTAACTGGATTTCCAGGACTAATAGAGGTAATGATGTAATTTGGATTTTTGTAGAACGTAAATCTAAATTTGCACATTTTTTAGTTATCAAAATCATTTTTTCTCTTAAGAGATTAGCAATATCATATATAAAAGAGATAGTGAGACTATATGGGATTCCTGTAGTTATTATTTATGACTGAGATCTTAGATTTTTATCTCAATTTTGGAATATTGTACACAAAGCTTTTGGGACTAGGCTGGGGTTCAAAACGACCCTCAAATAGATAAATAGTTAGAAAGAACCATTTAAACACTAGAAGATATGTTGAGAGCTTACACTATAGATTTCAAGGGTTTATGGGATGAGTATTTGCCATTGGTGGAGTTTGTATATAATAATAACTATTAAGCTAGTTTGCAAGTAGCATCATATGAGCTCTATATGGAAGGAAGTGTAGATCTCCTATTTATTGAGATGATATTAGAGAAAAGGCAATTACAGGACCCGCAATAGTGCAACAGACTATTAAGAAGATTATATTGATAAAAGAAAGACTTTTGGCTACACAAAGTTGTCAGATAAATTATGCAGACCCCATTACAAGAGAAATAGTAAGGTAGCCTACAAACTTGCTCTTCCACCAACTTTGTCTAGTGTTCACAATGTATTCCATGTGTTCATGCTAAAAAGATACATTCCTGATCCTAGTCATGTGATTCAATATAAGCCAATACGACTTAAAGAAGATCTGACTTATGAAGAACATCATTTGCATATTGTTGATATAAAAGAACAAGTGTTAAGACGTCGAATTATTTCTCATGTTAAATTTCAATAGTCCAACTGTACTAAAAGGGAAGCTACATGAGAGTTAGAAGAGGAAATAAGAGCAAAATGCCCTTTCTTTTTTGAGACCATAGGTACGTGAAGTTTAGAAGACTAAACTTGTTTTAAATGGAAGAGAATGTAATAACCCATACCTAGAATTAAAAAAAAAAGAAAATAAATAAATGAAGGGTAAAAGATAAAAAGACCAAGGAGTTAGTTAATTAAATAAAGACAATTAAGTAATTTAAAGGCCCTATATGTATAATTTTTTAGAGTCTCTGACAAAAGAAAAAAAATATTTTAACGCTCTACAGAGAGAGAGGAGAACGATTGAAAGCTTGGAAGAAGAGGAAGGATTACAAAAAGATTGATTATTAATTCTCTAAGTTAAAGAACTCCTTCTTATCAATTATCAATTGGTTATTTGGAATTTTTAGGGCTAATCCTTCATTTAGGATTTAGAATTCCTTAAGTATCTTTTTGTTTTAGCTATAATTCTAGGGTTCATTTATATTTTGATTGATTACTTTCATTATAAGGTTTAAAACAAGACCAAAATTACGTAATTTAGATACTTAGATTAAAAGTTATAGATTTTTTAGTTTTTGTCTAGAATAATAAAATGCAACAATGATTGCAACTGGTTTTTGTGGTGCTTCTGGCAATCTAATAGGGTTATATTGTATGGTTGGAAAGTGATAAGCTTTCCAACGGTATATAATTTATCAAAAATAGACTTATAACTAGAGAGATATAGCCTTTCAAAGTGAGCAATATGAATAAGAAAAATTTTGTAATTTTCGGCATTTAAAGCAAAATATGGAAGTGGCATATTTAATTTCATAGGGCCTACATATAGACTCTATAGCCATGTTTTTGTACTTTTAGGATCCTAATCACTTGTAGATGTTGTCCTCCATGCTTCATAATTTTTAGAATTAATTTAGAATTGTTATAAGTTTTTGATGCTGAGGTTATACAAGGTAATGTAGTGAAGGTATCAAGTGCACATGGCCACCGGGTTAGAGATTGTATTAAACATGATTTAAGGTACCTATTAAGTGTTTAATGTTCATATATGATTCTTGTTCAAATTATAGATTCTTATGGTAGCTAGCAATTTGTGGTTGGATTGGTTAAACTAGCGAATAAGTAAGTAATTTTTCATCTTTGCTAGTGATTTTTCATCTTTGCTAGTGATTTTGGTTTACTTAAGTTAATGTCTCTTTTACTTTCTTTCAAAGAAAATTATGTTTGCAAATCTTAAACTTGTTTTCAAGCAATTTGTTAATAAATAAAAATTATTTTGATAAGAGATAACTATCTTTCGAATAAAATATGGATGAAGCTTACATTTGTTATTACTGTTAAATGATTTGAAAGTTTTTACTTTATTGATAAATATGAAAAATATTTGTTAATTATTTTATAATTGAATGTGTTGAAACGCTCTTCAGTGATTATACATGTGGACCCAATCCACAGGGGTTATATGTAGACAGTACTGACCTAACTGTAAGGTTAAATGTAGTAGATTCGAAACCGGCTACAGAAGTTATCTATAGTAGATTCAGACCTAGATACAAAGGTTATTTATAGTAGATTCAGACCTAGTCATAGGGGTCAAGTGTGGCCATAGTCACCAAAACCGTAGAGTAGAATTTGAAAGTAATATCGATTATTGAATATGTTTGATACAATGAATTTTGAAACTCTTTATTTTATTAAATTAGTTTTTAGTTAGATTCATTTCCTTAATTTAAAAAAGTATTGATTTTGAAGTTAAAGTTATTTTGTAAAATACTTACTAAACATTTCAAAGTGCATATGCTTGATCTAACTGGTAGAGATTATTGGTTACTTATTAGGCTGTCGAGCTTACATTTTATTCTTTAATCTTTTTCAGATTTAGAAAATAGTCAATAAGTGAAACTCATATTTGAAGGAGAAAAATCATTTGAGGACTCAAATATGACCCTAGTAGACTATCAGAAGCACCATAAAAACTAGTCGTAATCACTACTGCGTTTTACGTTCTAGATGAAAATTCAAAAATTTATAACTTTTAATCTAGACATCTAAATCACATAATTTTGGTCTTGTTTTAAACCTTATAGCGAGAGTAATCAATCAAAATATAAATGAATCCTAGATGATAGATTAGTCCTAAGAATCCCCAATAACTAATTGATAATTGATAGGGAAGAGTTCTTTATCTTATAAAATTGACAATCAACTTTTTGTAATCCTCTCTTCGTCCCAAGCTTTCAGTTGCTCTCTTCTCCTTCTGCAGAATGTCAAATTTTTTTTCTTCTGTCAGAGACTCTGAAAAATTATACATATAGAGTTTCTTAATCCTTTAAATTACTTAATTATCCTTATTTAATAAGCTAAAACCTTAGTCTTTTGTATTATATCCTTTCATTTATTTATTTATTTTTTATTCCAAATATAGGTTATTAGAGTTAGTCCTTGAGTTTGTAAATAGCGAACTAATGATTGGAGAATAGCATAGGCAAGTAGCGTAGGGATTAGCGAAATTGAGTACTTTCTGACTATTTTGGAGACTGAAGGGTCTTGGTCGAATAATATCAACAGTTTCTCCTTAAACATCCAAAGGAGTGATATTGGGAAACATACCAAAGTAACTGAAATTATATAGCAGTAAATATAGATTCCAAATGGTATTGCTCTACTCTGAAGGCTTGCCCACATAAAGTTTCCATGGCACAACTCATTCCAAACTATTTGTGATGGAGCCATTTGTCGAAGAAAGGGAAAAAAAAAAAAGAAAAGAAAACAAAGCAAAGTAAACTAGTGATACTTTAGCTATTAAAGTTATGAAAAACAGAACGGTTAACTCAAACTTGTTTACATTATAATTGAACCAATCTTTAGCTGAACAAGACAAGATTTTTCAAATCCTCTGTGTCATTTTAGGCCTAACTATTTCCATTTTACATAAATGTATATGTATATATGTGTATGTTTTCATAGATCCCTTGAACAAGCAAACAAAGGTAAGTGAGTGAAGTGCTAGAAAACTTTACAATGAGACAAAAATTGGTGACAGTGGTGAAAGTGTTGACGATACCAGAAAATGACAGTTTGTCAAGATGGCCGGCCATCATCAGTGAAACAATGGGCAAGAGGTACTGAGATACTGAGCCTATCACGACCTAAAACCCGGGCCAGTGGCAGAAAGGAAATTTCACAAAGATGAGAAATTTTTTGATTTATTTGTGTCAAAAGTTCTAGTTTTATAAAACGGTCCATTTAAATAAAATAATTAGAATTTCATCCCGTGAACTACTCCCACAGTTTGTATACACCATTAAACATAGACCAAATAATAATTTAAAAAAATACGAAATCAATTATAAGTCCAAACATCACCATCATCCACAATAAAACTCAAATCCCATAATGGCATACATAAGTTTACAGACAAAATATAATGCAGTAATCTTGGTTCAATACTA
>JXTB01000013.1:960476-979499 GCA_002914805.1 Parasponia andersonii
AAAATAATCATGCTCGGATTTTTCAATAAAATCAGCATACTAGGTTTTATAGGAAAACGGATAGCATAATGACTCTATTTTTTAATATGCCCAAAATAACCTATACTTAGAAAATTCCCAGAGTAATACAATATGTATACATCATACAATCAATTCCCATCACATATGTTCAAGAAAACAAAAAATCACATTTGTTCTCATATGTTGTAAAAAATAAGTTTTATTCAAAAATAGTATAAAACAGAGATAATCGAATTTTTACCTCACAAGAATAGTGATACCATGCTATTGAATCCTCAAGGCATCGTCGACAATCGTCTGAGGGTAGGGAACCAATTCCAAGCCCTCGGTCGTCCTCTTGCGAAAATCCAATTTCTCAATGGAGCTTCAATTCCATAAGCGGATTTCTTCACTGAATTCCTAGCACCCAAAATAGATAGGTTAGATATATAACTTGTTCAATTTGAGTCCGCCCCCATACTGAATTGGTGGCACACAAATCGAGATAAATCTCGACCGTCTGATCTCGATTTTCGTGCCGATCACCAAATGTGGACAATATATATATATATATATATATATCAAACTTCTTCATTTTTTAAGTACAATCTAAAAATGATAACAAAAACACAATCCAGCAGCCGGATTAAAAAGTCAAACTTAAACTCAAAATATTCCAAAAATGATAACTTTTGATTCAGGCAATATGGAGTTAAGAGATATATATACCTTGAGCTTCCTCTCAGCGAGACGAATCCAACGAGTCTAATTTAAGGTCGAAAAGTAGCCGGAATCTTCACCGGCGGTTAAAAATTTGAAATGGCACTTTGGAGTATTTCTGGCGAGACAGGCTTCGGCGGCAGTGGGTGATGGTCGGCAGAACTCCCTTCGGCCTGGCGAGTTGACACTGGCGGGCTGGAGGGGCGGACGGTGGCCGAAGGTGGCTCCCGCAGCGATTCGGCGCCTGCGGTTGAGAGAACCTGAGAGTGAAAGAGGAGAGCATCAAGGAGGGAGGGAGAAAGAAGTCAGGCACGTGGCTTGCCTTTATAGGACAATACAATTTTTCAAAAATTATACATAAGTCCCCAAAATTTTAAATCTCTTTCAAATCAGTCCTTCCATATTGCAATTTAGTCTTTTTATACAAAATTTTTACAAATTAATCCTCTTAATATTATATTCGAAAAATTGATAAAATGTCCAAACTACCTTAAAAATATCTAAGTTTTACAGAGCCGACCAACATTGGTGCTGCTAAGTAGGTGACCCTTCTTAGCTCCTTCGCCAAGCTTCTCAATGTCACCTTACGTTTGGTCTTTCTGCCCTCAGCTGAGGGTGGTGCCTCTTCCATGGCCATAAGTATTGAATCAAGCTTCAGTCAACAGATATAGTTGCGTTTCAATAATAGAGAAGAGGACTATAAATATATATATATATATATATATAATAGGTACGTTATTAACCTATACACAATGAAAATTCTTCTCATTCACGGTCAAATAGTAGTATGGTAGTATGTTAATAAAAGCTAAATCACTATAACACCAGCTGTGCGATAGCTATAATAAGGGAGTAAAAGGTACAATGTCACACTAGGCCAAGGGCCAAGATGTACAATCAAATGAGTTGACTACCTCCTTACAATTATTATTAATTGGAAATACAATTTTACAATTTTATTCCAATTTCCGAGCTTATGTCAATTTTTACACCTAAGGCAACTCAAAAAGTTGTACATACACCAAGTCTAAACTCTTCACTTCAAATATTTTGGTTAACAAGTATCAATCTCTCTCTTATGTGTAATTTTCCATTACCAGATCCGCACGATGTGCGCAAGCATCTGAATCGGATGCCTTTCTGACCAGCGAGGCTATAAAAAATGTTAAATACTCTTTTTTTTTAATTTTTATTTATATTCTCTAATCTTAAAATCTGATACGTATATTTCATAATTTAATTTCGTATTTTAATAATAAAATAAATTATAATAGAATCTACCTATTAAATAACGAGACTAAAAAAATATTAAAATAAAATCTATTTAAATAATTTTACTTCTTAAAATAAAACTCTAAAATGATCTTCGTAAAAAAATTAATAAATTCATATTTTATTAAAAATATCTTCTAATTAAAAAAAATATTTTGACAATTAATCTAAACATTTTCAAAACACTTTCAAAAATAATTTTTAAAACCTAAAATTTCTTTGAAAACCACACCCAATAGCCCTTGATCCATTCGTCAGAAGCTATCAATTACGACTCCCCAGATTGGCCAAAGCACCCAGGTTGATGCGATGTATCATTTATTCCACTGCTTGAATGAAGAAAAAGGCATAACAGAGAATATAAAGTTTTATTAAAGAGAATTTTATTAAACTAAATATTAACTTTAAAAGGTTATGAAACTAAAAAATCTTATTTAAAGTCATATAACTTGAAAGTTCCAGCCCTATGATGATCTCCCTTTTTAGGTAAAATTTCTCTATTTATTTATTTTTCAATAATCCTTTAATTTATGTGATCTTTATTCTTATAGATTTATTATAATGTGAGTTTTGTCACACTAGAATTTAAATCTGTAGGTTGCTTTTGATATTTTTATTGCTTTTTTCCTCCCTTAAATCTAGACCTTTTAAGATTTAGAATTTGAAAAATTTATGTCCTCAATGATTTTCAATGAAAGATCCATATTTATAGTGGAGCTCCATTTATGTCTCTTGTGGATATCAATTATATTTCGTACATAATTTATTTCGTTCCTAGGCATTAGTCAATTACGCTTGTTTGATTGATTGCTTAATAGCTGATTGTGCCATGGTTCATCTATAGGACAATCTTTGTATTAGATTGATTATTGGAATGGACGAAAAATAAAATAAAATCAGTTATAGTGTTAAATTTTATAAAGAAAAAGTAATGTGATCACGTTGACCTCAAACAAAAAAAATAGGTGAAATAATAGTAATTTTATCACGGCCGAAAATCCAAGGTCGTGACTTATAATAATTTTAAGTAAAAATAGTGATAAACAGTAATTTCTAAACTTTCATAAAAATCGAGTACTTGAAATTTAAGTTTTAGTCCTCTAAAGTAAATAAATTTCAAGTTTGGACAATTTTGAAAATCTTGATCTTTTTCACTAGTTTCAAATTTCCAAGAAGTTCTTCATTTTAAGATTAGGGAAAATCTTAATTGACATATTTAGAAACTTTATCAATTCACGAAATTTAATGAATGAGTTCAATTTAAAATCTTAGACTTATTATTCAAATAATTCACATAAAATCATCTTTCTTTCTAAGTACTTGATTTAATATAGAATTCATCTTCATACATCTGTTTAGTAAATATAGTAATATTGGTTAAATGACTCAAGAAAGAAAAAATGATACAAAGTATGAATCAATCAATGAAGAGGATTAAAACTGCAAACATATGCCAAATATACTTGTCAAGCCATCAGAATAATTATCACAAATTAAATCGACACTTTAAAAGAGAAGAAAGTATAGGGGGTGAGCATAAAATGTCCAGTTATATACCCAATTACCTTTTTGGGAAAACATTAATTTTTAAGTTCTCTGCATAGTTAGTTGTTTTGAAAACAGTTCACAACATATCTAATCAAAAACAAGTTGAAGTCGTCAAGGAATCATATTCAAAATCAATAAAGAGAAATCATATAAATAATCGATAGTGTACATATCACAAATCAAATAATTCAATGATCTCATATCCTCTTATCATGAACCATAGTAACTCGTACTACATGTATTAAATACTCTCTACTTAATACCTAATACCAGAAAAGTGGAGGAGCACTCATGTATCCATTCCTACCGAATCGGAGGGGCAATTGAATGCTTACACCTATCGAATGGGGGAATCAGAAAACCATGCGCGGGTTTACGAGCTCTCACCGAGGGCAAGAACAATGGCTGCCCACTAAACACTACGATGTCCAAGATGGACCTCATGTATGATTCTATGGTTCGTGCAATACGAAGAGTAGTAAAAATAATCATATAGTAAATATCCTAGACATGTTCTGATTTTTAAATAAAATCTACTTTATACTTTAAAATCTAACAATACAATTCTAATGGTTTAATCAAATCCCAAGTATAAAACTTGTACCAACTTATACATAAAATATTCAAAGTAGTCCACAATATTTTACAAATTCATAATTCTCTAAAATAATCATTCAAAATAATTTAATAAAATAAATTCATGAAATTTCACTTTTCATAACATATTCCAATTTTCATTAAAAAAATAAAAAATAAGGTAATTGAATCCCCTACATCGATATGGTTGTTATACCAAGCCAATGACACATGAAGAATCTCATATTGGTCACTTATGTACTTGGATGGTCGTTTCTCGATCTCATTCAATCCAAATTTGTAATCAAAATCAATTTCGAGATTCCGAGCGTTAAACAGGTTCTAAATCTGAGAATGATAGAAATAGCTCTTTTTAGAATTAATTTGAAAAATATCCATTTTTCTCAAATATTTAGAAAAATATCATCTTTATTGTTTATTTAAACAAATCACTTTTCTAAAATATTTCAAAAAATTTCATTATCACAAAATTATTTAGAAAAATATCACTTTCGAAAGTATTTGAAAAAAATCAACTTTGCTGATTATTTGTAAAAATGTCATTTTTGCTTAAATATTTTGGAACATGACAGTTTTCTAAGCTCAACCGAAGGCACAGACTTCAATCCTACACTATTTAGTTTTGTAAAATATCATTTTTGTCCCGAATTAGAAAAATATCATGTTTTTCAATTTAAGATTTCTCTCTAATAGGATATTATTTTAACATAACATCACCATATTTATTTATGAAACAATATTATTTTTCACCTCATATAATTTTTACGGTCATAAGAACAACTTCACAAAAATAATTGTATTTATGTCACAAATTAGTTTGTAAAATGACCAAATTAACTTAGAAATCGGCTTATTGGAGTTGATTTGCTGAAAAGGGTTGACATCGGTTACGAGGGAAAAAGCTTGGGTTTACTGTATATGGTGGTGGCTGGTTTTGTTAAAATTTACGAAGAAGAAGAAGAAGAAGAAGGAAGAAGAAGAAAAAGAAGAAGAAATAAGGAAGAAAGAGAAAAAGAAAAGGAAAAGGAAAGAGAAAAAGAAAGAAAGAGAGTGTGTGTCGAAATTAAGGGAAAATAGTGTATTTAAAAAATCAAAAGTGAGTCTCACCACTTAATTAAAATATTATATATTTATATTTAAAATTTTTTTTTTTGGGGAAAAAATTACTAGAATACTTTTGAAAAATTTGAGATTTTACAAATTTTGCCAAGATATTTATTGGGCATATTTAATTAATTTTGTAACGAAAAAAATTGTGATAAAAAAGAGTTTATAAAAAATAAGAAGTAATCATATATATATATATAATATGATTCCCTTGTGTTTACTTCATTAGAAGTTCAAATTGAAATCAACCTAATTCCTTGCGTAGTGTTTAATTATGCACCTATTAGCAACCTAGGAGTAAGGGGCATGTTTAGTAAAGAAGCATACAGTGAAATGATTTTGAAAAGAACGGGAAGGAATGAAAAGAGTTATTCTTTTCTAGTTTTACTAATTATGTGAGGGTTCACCAAGTTTTGTGTTCCATAAATCCAATTAGTGAATTACTAAAAAAATCGTTGTACATAAATCACTTTTATGTGATCAAGGATTGGCATACTAAAATGTTAGAAAAGGCCTATAAGTAATTTAGAATTTCTTTCAATAGAGTAAATTATAGTTAAAGTAAGATTGTCTTTTCATTTTCTAATTTTTCATCGAAAAAAAAAGATTTGTTTCTTTATCGCGCAAGTAAATACATAAAACATGTAGAGTTAATAATCTTCTAGTTTTGGCCTTAGTCCAACAACGTTGATAAATGGGTCCTTGTCCAGTGGTTTTTATTTACTAATAAATGCAACAAGTTCACAATCTACTTGTATTACATTATCCTCTATATAGTAATACTAAAGCATTGCTTTCTCATTTTCACAAACTGACAATCCAGTAGGTCCAGTGCCCTACTCAATTTTCTTAAATTTATTTTCTATTCCACAATTTTACCATTTTGTTTTATTATACCATATTGTCCGCAGACAATATTTTTACTCCTATACATTCCCTTGTTTTCTTTTCCTGCTAAGCTCTCATTTACAATTTAGATTTGTTTAATTTGTCTCTTCTCACTTCATTTTTATTTTCATTAAAATATAGTAATTTTTATCAAAAAATTGCTTTTTACTGAAGATTTATTAGTTTTATTGAACAATTAGCATATTGAAACGTATGTGAAGAAATCACGCATTAGATTTAAGTACCATTTCCTTTATTACATAAGTATATATTACGGTGAATCATTGTATGTAAACTGTGTTTTTCTTGCTATTGGACATAATGTCACCTCTTGCTATTAGAATAAGAAGAAAGTTCAGGATGATATGCCCCGAGGCCACTCTCGTTCTAGAACGAAACCTGTTTATGTTCCTGTTCAAAAACCAAAACCTTTCACTTCCGTAACTAAAAAAAGAAAAGAGGAGTATGCTCCTACTAGTTCTGGCCCTTCGAATTGGGCAGCTCTTGTAGATAAAGACGAGGCTCAGCAGGATATTTCCAATGATACCATTCATGTTAACATCTCTGCAGATAGAAACAACTTTGTTGATTTTGATAAAGATCTCTCATTGCATAGTGGTAGTGAGCATAATGACATTGATAACGATGATGCTGGTCATGATGATAACCATGGTAAAAATGATTCCGGTAGTGATGATATTGATAATGATGATACTCACGAGCTTGTTAATTGTGCTGGGGATCTCCCTGTTAATAATGCTACTATAGAGGACAATAGTCCAGATAATACTCATACTGATCACGATGATGTGAGACCTTCTAGTATGTCTCCTTCTATATTGGCACGGCCTCTCCTACTCAACATTTGCCTTTAGTAATTCCTGAACATCAGTTTCCACCACCTTCTTTGCCAGAACTTTCTCAGATTAAAACGAAATCAGTGGTGCCTTCTAGAATAGTTGCCTCTCATTCATCTAAACCATTTATACGAAGATTCTTTATTGGAATATCAGGGGCATTGGGAAAGATCATTCTCTATGCTTGCTGAGCACCGTAGAGTCTCTTGTCCGGATTTGGTTTTTATTGCTGAACCCACCCATGATCTCTTTTACTACTACCAGAAGCTCTTTCTGGGGTTCCTTTAGTCTTTCTCTGGTAGCTCAAAATTTACCCAGAAATAATCTTCTTACTCTATTGGTTTTATGTTATGCTCATATTATTGATCCTCCGTTATTAAATGCACTGATCCAATGATTTTCTAAGGGTTAGCATCAATAATGCCTGTTTGGAATTTGTTATGGCTTTTTTGTCAGTATCCATTATTATCGTCCCCATAATCTTTGGAATGACGTGCCAGATTAAGGCTGATGGGTTTCCTATCCTAGATGGTGGGCGTTTTAATGCTGTTATGGGTGCTCATGAGCGTATTGGGGGTCTTCTCCCTTGTTAGAATTCTTGCTCAGATTTTAATTCTATGATTTATGTTTGTGATCTTATCATTGTGAATAATCGTGGTTCCAGGTTTACATGACCTAATGGGAGGGGGCACTAGAGTCCATGCGGAATGCAAATTGGATCGAGCTTTATGTTCTCAACCTTTTCTTGATCATTGAAATCCCTCGGCATCAATCTGATCAGAATCCCCTGGTTCTTACTGTGGAGAATTTTACTGCTTCTGGACCGTTACCTTTTTGTTTCTTTAATGTGTTGACATCTCATGATGATTTTTTACATACGGTTCATGACTCTTGGTCTTGTAATAGATTTTTATGGTTGCAGAATGTTTATCCTCTGTCAGAAACTTAAAGCTCTCAAGCGAGACTTGAAAACTTGGAACACTATGGTCTTTGGTAATAAATGTCTTTTATAACCTAGAGCCAAATAAAAGAGACGGCATGGAGGTCATTCAAAAGGAAATTGCTATTTTTGGTCTTTCTGATTCATTTTTCGAGAAAGAAACTGAAGCTTACACAATATTATATCTTCGTCTTCGTCAGCATGCTTCTTTCTTTCGCCAGAAAGCTAGAGTAAAAAGTGGCTGAAGGAGGGAGAGACCGTAACACGTCTTTCTTTCCTTCAATTGTTAAAATCCAGCGCGCTAACAAGCTTATTTCTACTTTGGAAATTAATAGCTCTTTGACTGATGATTTTTTTTTTTTTTCCCTATTAAAGGCCACATTTTAGACTACTACTTGAACCTCTTTGGCCCTTCTTCCTCTGTTAGGGGTTGTGCCTTTCATGGATTTCCTCTTAATTTCATTCCAAATATTGTTACTGAGGAACACCATTGTTTGTTGACCAAGGTCTTCTTTTGATGAAGTTGATAAAGATGTGTTCTCTCTTGACCACCTAATAATGCTCCAGGTCCGGATGGTTTTAGGGGTTCTTTTTATCAAGCAGCTTGGGACATTATTTTGGTGGGCATATTTACTCAGGCCATTATTGATTTTTTTTTTTTAATCTAATTTTCTCATATTGATCCCTAAGTCTGAAAATACCATTATTGTTGATAATTTTTGGCATATTATTCTGGGGAATTTTCTGTTCAAGATCCTCCAAAAACTTTTGCCAGATAGATTGTGGTCTATTATTGATGCTATTATGTCCCGCATCAAGATTGGATTTATTCGTAGGTGTCATGTTCACGGCTGTATTGCTTTTGCTTCATATGGTGTCAACTACTCAAATAAAGGGTTTTGGAGGTAATATGGCTATTAAAGTTGATGTTAGGAAGGCTTTTGACACAGTGTGTTTGGAATTCCTTCTTTTTATTCTCTGCAGTTTTGGTTTTGATGACTCTTTTATTAATTGGATTTGTACCATCCGTTTTTCATCTCCCATTCCATTTTTTTAAATAGTTCTCCTCATGGTTTTTTTGCTTAATCTAGAGAAGTTCGTCTAGGGGATCCTATCTCCTCTTTGATTTTCTATTTAGCGGAAAAGGTTCTGAGTGGATTGTTGCATTCCAAAGTTACAAATGTGTCTCTTGCTCCTATTGTTTCTATGAGAGGGGTCGTTAACACCAACTCATTTTTTATACGCTGATGATGTTTTACCTTTCTACGAAGCTTCTATTATGATAAACTGTGGAATTAATAATAAAATTTTCTTAGATTATGTAGTTGTTTCAGGTCAATTACTGAATCCTAATAAATCTCATTTGTATTTTGGTGTGGGTATTTCTGCTGGAAGATGACATCGCATTCGTAATTTTCTTGATATGAGACTCAGTTCTTTGCCTTCGTTGTATTTGGGAGTGCCTTTTTCTTTTGGAAAGCCTGAACGAAGACATTTGCAGTGCGGATAAGATTAAGCTGAAGTTTTCCAGATAGAAAGGTAATACTCTTTCTATAGCTGGTTGAATCATTGAATCACCTTGATTAACACGATCATTTACAGCTCTTTCATGGTCTATAAGTGGCCCTTTTTCTTAGTTGTGGAAATGGAAAAACATCATGCAACATTTCCACGACGAGCATTGCACATAGTTAGTTTCAAACATTACGCAATGCTTGTTTAGCAATTGTTGCAGATTTTAACAAATTTTAACATTTTAAATAACGTTGTCTCTAGAAATGTTGCAAATGGCCTTTTTCTAAAATTTAAAGCTAACGTTTTTATCCATAATGCTGCAAAATAGAAACAAAATGATATAAAGCAACATTTATTTAATTTGTGTTGGCAAATGGGTGTTTTCCATTCAGCATTTTGTAGCAGTGAGAAGACTAATGAGCACAACCCAACATTCCGTCAGTAGCATATATGTTATAACTAGTCCATTACACATAATGCTGTAAATCATTTAATATCCATTAAAAAAAAAGTCCATAGAAATCAGATTATCAGATAGTCACAAGCTAGTCCATCAATATCAGATAATAACATAAAAATAGTCCATTTAACGGAGCTGTAACAACTTAAATTACACAAGTCACGTACAACTCAGATTATCATATAAAATATAACACAAGTCACATTATCACATAAAACGTTACACAAGTCCATATACATTAATTTTTCCAAAAAACTGAGAAGAGAATCAAATGTGAGAATTGAGCTGGGCGTGGGCGTGGGTGAGTGGAGCTAGACGGGGTCGACTGGTGGCGGCCAGGAGCTGTAGTCACTGGTGGCAACCAGGACGCAGGAATCTACTGTAAAAATTAAAGGAAAAAAAAAAAAGAAAACGAAGAGCAATATTACTACAATCCGAATGCAACCAAAACTGCGAGTTGGAGATTAGATGCAGAAAAGAAAAGATAAGAGAATCCAAACCTAAGAGGAGCAATGCTGCGGCGAGAGGAGTTGAGGCGCGAGGAGCAGGCCTACATCGAGAGGAGCTGAGCACGACGGCGTCGAGCTTGAGAGAGAGAGACAGACCTGACGAGAGCTGCGGGGGGAGTCTGGGAAGGCGAGTAAGAGAGAGAGAGAGAGAGAGAGAGAGAGAGTATGATGGTGAGTGAGAGAGAGAGAGAGAGAGAGAGACAATGGAATGATAAAAATGAGTGAGAAAGAAGGAAACCTACATGTTTTGGGTTAATTGGGCTAAGTTGGGTGGGTGGACTATATTTATAAAAATTGAAAAATATCTATATGAACAAATTATTAGCCGGTTGGATTTGAAACCGATTTAATTTTTCTTAAACAAAAAACCAAATTGAATAGTCGGTTTTCAAATTTTTTAATTTATAACTAGTTGTTTAACGGGAGAAACTGCATCTTCAGTATAGTTTGGACTGAATTGGGTTATTTTTTTGGTTTGTCGGTTATTTAAAATGCCCCTAAATAGTGCTACTTCAAAACTATTCACAAATGCCAATTTTTTTTCCCTTTTTCATCTTTTCTTTTTAATTTACGAAAAATGCTATAAATGTAAGTATTTTTTAGTTTCGACTCTACTTGCATAGTTTTGGCCAAAATTAACAAATTTTTGCTACCAAAAAATAAAAATATTCTTTTTTATGTACCATATCTTTATTATTATTTCACGATTAAATTTATATAGAGTAAATTTCATATATAAATAATATGAAATATCAATTTACAACGTAAAAACATGAAACCTATATACAGACATTAAATAAAATGACATAATGTTAAAACTATTTGTACACCAAACATAATGCGCAAAAAAAATATATATAAAGTAATACTATTACATAAATTCCATCTTTTGGATATTAAAATCATGCACTATTCAAATTAATGCAAAATACAGAATGTATTATACATACGATGCAACAACATCTTGAGCACTCGACATTAAGATTATATAACATTAAACTAAACTTGAACACTAAGCATAATGTAAAGTAAATATAATGCAATACCAATACATATCCTTAAAATATTGGTCGAAAGCATGTTAAGCATTTGTATTTTTAAAATACCAAACTTGACATTCATTTGTTGTTGTTGTTGTTCTCAAGCTTTTTTTTTTTCATTAAAATCTTGCTTATTCAACTTGCACATACTCACTTAGATTTGGATCAACGAAAGAATTTAAGTCTCGAAATAAAATTTGGTTTCTTCTCTCTTTTCTTTGTAGGCCGAATTCTGCCGCTAGTTTTCCATTTGTGCTTGCTTTTCTAAGTTGGTCTTTTCTAACATCTTCATAAGTCATTAATTATCTTTTTTGATGGTGTTCAGGATAGATATCATTTGTTCATTATTTATTCTCTTTAATTTGACTTTCTTCATCTCAATGAGTCATTAAGATGAATTATCACCAAAATCTTATCATCAAAATTGAGAGATAATGATGACAATATGAGATATGCTGATACGGGAGATTCATAAGTAGGATTATCTAACTATGATGAGTCATAGTTTATAGTTTTACTTCGGGCAGCATATCTTGTAATAGAGACGTGATATTTATATTTTTTAAAATCCTTAACCATATTCCAAATATGGTCAAATTTGATACATTTTTTGAACTTCGGATCTTGCATGATTAACTCATTTACTCATGCTAACTGCAAATTATTTTGAACGTAAGGCTAAATATTTAGATAATAATAATAATTATTATTATAATAAGAAAAATTAGTTTAGTAAGTACTCATAATAATAATAATAATAATAATAATAATAATAATACTAATCTTGATCTAAAGTATGACCTAGATTCATATTCTCTACTTACTTCATACACCCATTCAGTTTCCTTTCTTTACTTATTATAGTTTGAATCCAAGGCTACACCAATCTTTTGATACGATACTCTTAATTTTGGTTTCTTGCTTAGTTGTACCTTACCTCCACATGAGACTAAAAGTAATCTGTAGACTAATACCTACCCATAATAGGGTCTTGAGAAATATCTAAAGAAAGTTGACAAATGAGCACATCTTCATTAATAATAAAACTAGAAGATTGAGTACTCATTTTCTTTCAACAAGTAGATGGTTAGAGAACAAAAAATATTTAAAGAAAATAAGAAGATATATTTTGAATAAGCTTTTTTCATAAGAGGATGATTTGAGATAAAATTTGTGATTCTTATTTATAGTAAAATTAGAAACTAGTAAAATAGAAAATTAGTCCAATGCATCCAGCTAAGAAAGTAAACCTATTGAAGTATCAATAAGAATCTAATCAGTTTTACCTTCTCCTAATACTCTGCTGAAAGAAATTTTGGTGGTGTTGATAACAATGTTGAATGCATCCCCTAATACTCATCAGAAAGAAATCTTGGAGTTGATAAGAATCTTATCAACTTTATCTTCCTCCAATACTAGTCAAAAAGAAATATTGGTGGTGTTGATAAGAATCTTGAATACTTTACTTTCCCCTAGTACTCGTTAGAAAGAAATCTTAGTGATATTGATAAGAATCTTATCACCTTTACCTTTCCCCAATACGCATCAGAAAGAAATCTTTGTGTTGTTGATAAGAATCTTGAATGCTTTACCTTATCTTAATACTCGTTAAAAAGAAGTCTTGGTAGTGTTTATAAGAACCTTATCAGTTTTATTTTCCCCCAGTACTCAACAGAAAGAAATTTTAGTGTTATTGATTAGAATCTTTAATGTTTTATACTTCCCCAAATACTCATCAGATTAAACCTTACTCCAATATATCCATATAAGAAATTGGATTTGGTAAAGAATTGATGATAAACATCTTATCATCTTTATAGTTTCTCTAATGCATCCAGATAAAAAAATCTGAATAACTCAAACCAAACCGTTGGATGGATTTCAACATCATATATAATCGTTAGATTGGATTGGAGACATTCATAGGCTAAATTTATTGATTTGCTATGAATAGCATACTACATTATGATATGACTCAAAATCCTTAATTATTGTTTAAAGAACATATATTCTCTTTTTGTCTACTTTTCAAAAGAGACATAGGCTTTATCTTCATTTCAAAAATGAATTTTAAAATCAGAGATCTATCTTTTTATCCACTTTCTCTTCAGATGATAAAAATGATTAAGTAATGAGGAATAACATGGAAAGAATTAATGCAACAAAAGAAGCGATACATTAGACGATCGCTAACAACAACATAATCATCAATAAATATTTCAATCAATAAAACAATGAAGGGACCCATGGTGGCTCAATTCCTAGTCATGTAGTTATCTAGTGTGACCAGGATACTGCAGATCGCAATTTGTTCAACAGCTATTTGGTTGAGAACCGATGCTATAGTCATGTGTCACTAACGATATTAAATGTGCCAAAGTATGTTCTTTCGTATTATTGATGTAATCAAATGTCATGACAACTACTTCTAACAATGAGTGATGAACTTGGTAGACCGGGATTATCAACTTTACAAAAAATAATAGTTGTGTTTTAGATGTTGATATACAGTTTACCGGCAAATGCTACGACCGAGCCTATAAAATAGATGAGTCAATGATAATTGAAAGTATGAAGAGATTTTGTTGTATTATTATCGATATCTTTGCTGAACGGTGTCTAATAACACCTACAACTACTGATATTGTAAAGCTATTTCATGTTGGTCAATAATGTGGTTTTCTATGAATATTGGGTAGTCTAGATTATATACATTAGAAGTAGAAAAATTGTCAAATAGTACAAGCTAGACAATACGTAGGTCGTAGTGGGCCACTAAGTATTATTCTCGAAACTATAGCAGACTATGATATTTCAATATATGCCAGGTACGAACAATGATATCAATGTCTTGGAGGCAATCCATTATTTTTCTAATCTAGCACAAGGTATTACTCCTCCCGCTCATTATGCTATTCAAGAAAACGAATATAACATGGATTATTATTATTTAACTGATAGTATATACCCAAAATAATATATTATTGTGCAAACTATTCACCAACTTCAAGGTCAGAAGAAAAAATATTTTGCTCATGAAGCATGTAGAAGGGATGTAGAACGTGCCTTTAAAATTCTCCAATCATGATTCACAGTTGTGATAGGATCAACACATTTTTGGAACAAAAATATGTTATATAACATAATGACTACTTACATCATTACACATAATATCGTAATCAATGATGAACGTGATCTTCCTACACTAATTTAAGAACCGAGAGAAGTGCCACCTCCAAAAGTGGAAATGATAATAGATGAAAATATAAGATTTCATTCATTTATAGCTCATCATAGATAAATCAAGGATAAAGATGCTCATATTGCGCTTTGTAATATATTAATTGATCATTTATGGGAGGAATATACTATTTTAGATAGTTAAATGAACATCATATCTATTTTTTATATTTGTGTTTAAGTTTAATTAATTAAGTATAATGTACTTTTGGGTTCATTGTAAAATTTTCTTAATGTAATTTCTTTTTTAAATAATATGTAAATTATATAAACTAGTAATTTTAGTTAATAAAAAATAATTTATTAATCTATTAGTTTCTACAATTTTTTTAAATAATAAAACATATTATTAGATCAATATGTGAAAAAGATTTGTACATGAGTGTTATTAGTGAAATAGATAGGCTGAGGAGTTTTAAAAAAATTATGTAAAAAGTAGATAAAAAAGAATACACCAAGAAGATTCTTTTTTATTGTTAGAAATAGAGTAAATAATTTAGAGATGAAGTTACAATTTGATATTAAAGTTACTCCAAGAATAGAGTAAAAGTTACACTAAAATAGAGGAGTGGGTTAAGGGTGCTCTAATTTTAAGATCACGGTTATTTGATACTTTATTAATTGTTAGTCAATTATCAAGATCTTTTACGGATCGACTGATTGAAAAATTAATTAACTAGTTCTAGATAGATAATCATATAAAAAAAGGAACGTATGTCTGAAGTTCCTTAACGAACTTTCACTTTTTAAAATCTATAATATATGTTTATGAAAAATGTTATGGGACATCATATAGTGCTCAATACTACATAAAATAACAATATATTATTAGATAATTATAATCGTATTTTTGTGGAGTTTGTGTACGATTCACTTTATAAATTATAATCATCTAATAACAGATTGAGACGTCAAATAGTAGCGGATACCACTAGTGCCCCATAGTATTGCTCTACAGTTATACATATACATTTAGTTATATATATATACTTGATTAATTGAGCAATAATTGTAGGGGTTCTTATTTTTAACCAAGTATTTGCAACAAAATAGATTAGTGAGCAAAGATAAGAGCAACAATAGAAAGGGCTTCTTAAAAAATAATCAGGCCCAAAATCTTAAAAATTAAAAAAAATAGAAAAATGACATTCTATACGAATTTTTAAAAATAATACAAACAATATGACCTTCTCAAAATAATTATTTTTTTTTATATGAAATTCAATATCATCTTTCTAAATAATTTAATTATTATAAACTATGAAACTAATTTAATTAATAGAAACTAAGTTACCTAATTTAATTTAATTTTTTAATAGTATGCGAGATAACCACTTTGGTTAACTAATCTAGTTACTTAAGATAACCGATTAAGTTATCTAAAAGAAATTGATAGGTTACTTCAAATATTTCATCAATTAAGAAAAAATGGTATTTTTCTAAATACTCTTAAAAATGGTATTTTTCTAATTAAAATCTAGAATTTTTCAAAAATTTTCAAAATCCAGGATTTTCAATTTTTTTTTTTTGAAAAAGTACCCAAAAAAATCAAATTTTCTAAAGACTAAATTAGTTTCTCAGTTTCTAGTAACTAAACTCATTTCTCAGTTTTCTAATAACGAAATATTTAGAAAATTGTCATTAATGTAGCATAGAAAAATAATTATTTTGGGAGGGTCATATTTTTAATATTATTTTTAAAATATTAAGTATAAGTGTGCAAATCTCTTGAAAAATCTCGGATGTAGTTATATATATATATATATCATTTTTTTAAAAATTTATTTAGAAAATAATATTTTTAGAAACATTTAGAAAAATGAAATTTTTGTACTTTTCAGTGGTACTCAAGGTGCCCAATCGGATTACTTTAGGATTAGAGCTCTCAAATGTATCTAGACGTACTAGTTCATTAGCCAGAATAACAATATAGGTGAACTCAGAAGCTCCAGATGAATTTTGAAATTGATTTTCGTAGATTAAATTGAAAATTGATACATACAAAAATTTATACTAAAACTTATTCACTATATACACATAATTAGCTAACGTAGTGATAACACATACTCAAAGGTACGTACGTGTAAGCAAATCGAGCAAGAAAACAAGATAAAAGTACGAAAGGATTTCATTTGAAGCAGATTACTGATAGTGGCATTAACTTCTTAGTTTAAGTTGAACCACGACTCTCAGCAGCTCTAGTCCGTTTAAATATCCTTTCCCTTGCCTCTGTTGCCTGCATCATTCACAAATAATGGCAATATTTCTACTTCAAACTGTTTTTAGAGCATAAAAATAGTACTTAAAAAATGTACAAGATATATGTTCAGCTATCAGAATACTATCAACTTAATTTTTCAGTGGCTGATTCAGATCACAGAGGGATAAGAACCAAGGATAAAGGGGAAAAAAAGAAAAGGGCTTTTTACGAGAAACTTGTTTTTGCCAATCGGTGAATGATATTTTTAGAGCAAAAAGTAGTGCTTGAGTGGTGGAGCCTGCAAGTATAACCATCCAAAGGCCGACTCCTCTCAAATGTAACACAAAACACAACAACACAGCCAGTGGAAGCCCCACCATAAAATATGCAGCCAAATTGACATAAGCTCCTAAACACTGCCATCCGCTTCCTCTAGCAATCCCTTGAGAAGAGAGGAAAACTTCGTCAACTTTAATAGGTTTAAAAGCAAACGCAACAAACAAAAAAGATAATCCTAGTCTTTTGGCAATAGTGCTCATATTTTCTTCTTGCTTGAATTTAATATGATTATGATACGATACAATTTGTCAAAAACACACATTCTAGACAGTACCCTCTGCCCCCAATATTATAATCTGTTGTACTTACCAAAAAGCAGATTTCAGTCCCTGACAAAAATGAATCTTAAATATCATATACGAGAATTATATGTATGTTTACGTCTTTTTATGATGAGAAGGTCAGAGGCTAGGAATCAGACCAGAGAGAGTAGCTCGAAGGCTGTCCGTGATAATTGTGAGAGACACTAAAGGACTTAATCTTGCTACATGTATTACAACCTCCTTGTCACTGCTGTAAGCATATCCAACAACGAAACGGCAACCGAAGAAAATTGTGCTTGTTAGAATGGCCTCTACGACTGTAAGAATCATTGAGGCAGTAACAGCTGCTTGAGCCGCCTGTGGATTCCCAGCTCCGAGTTCATTTGAAACGCGAGTGCTACAAAATGGCAAATAAATTCGAAAAATGAACCCGAATAATATTTTTTTTTTGGGTTTATTTTTATATTTGAAGACAGAGTTTGGAGCAAACCTTGCAGCTGTAGCAACACCATATGATATGCAGTAGTGCAATGAAGTTGTGATAAGGCTGCTTATGAATATGCGAGGAATTAGAGAGCAGTAAGGCTTTATGGTACTAAAATCTCTACTAAGTACAGATAGAAAAAGATAATGAAGCATACCAAATAGAAAGGACTGAAGTTTCCAATTTGGAATTCGGTAGAAACCCCGAAAGCAAAATAATCATCTCTACTGACAATGAGCCAAGGCTATAAATCATTGGAATAAAAGTTACATATCAAATAGGAATCGTCACCATAAAATTGTTAAAATCCATAGGCAAGATATCACATTGATTAGTAATTAAGTAGGAATGGGAAAAATACCAAGCCATAACAGCAGCAGGGACCCCAAACCGGAAAAACTCTCGAATGCTTTGCAATGCTTCGAGCGAAAATGTAACTCGAGTTCTCTCACAGGCAGAGGAATATTTAATGTAAGTCAGAAGCATTATTACATTCAACCAATGTGATAAACCAACGGATAATGCAGCTCCAGTGATGCCTGATTCGAACTTATATACCAGAGCCCAACAAACAGGAATGTGGAGACAAAGAATGGCAAATGAGCTCAAGAGGGTAGCGAGAGTCAGTCCTTGAGTATTTAAATACCGGATTAATGATTGGACAATAGAATAGGCAAGTAGTGCAGGGATTAACAAAATTGAGTATTTTCCGGCTATTTTGGAGACTGAAGGGTCCTGGCCTATCAGTATCAAGAATTTTTCCTCAAATATCCAAAGAAGCGATACCGCGAAACATACCAGACTAAGAGAAATTACAGAGCAGTACGTATAGATTCCAAGCTTTTGGTATTGTCCTGCTCCGTAGGCTTGTCCACATAAAGATTCCAATGCACCAGCCATCCCAACCTGCTTGAGATCGAATTTCATTTCCCCAAAAAATAAAATAAAAGAAGGAATACTTGAGCTACTATTACTAGCGTGGTAAAAACAGAACGCTTAACTTGAGCTTGTGTACATGACAACTCAACAAAGTAGAAACAATCT
>JXTB01000013.1:979611-992300 GCA_002914805.1 Parasponia andersonii
TCTTGATTATTTATAAATTTATTGTTGATAAAACCTCCATCAACAATTGGCGCTAGAAGGAGGGCTATTCCGGCAGAAATCTTTGTCAAATTCCACCTTTTCAATAATGGCAAACACCAGAAACACTACCAGAGCCGCCGGGACTAGCCAAAATCAACCTCAGAGTACTGCTGCTACATAGGCGACTCCTGCTCCGGAACAGCCTACTATGACGGCAACAGAGAACTTATCCTAAAGACAGGATCGCATGGAGGAAACGCTCGTGAACCTTCAGCAAGTCACTAACAAGATCAATGACACTCTGCGATGACTTGCTGAAGGGCAGATGGTGACCCCACCACAACATGAACGTCCTGCTCAATTACCTGAGAAGGGAATACAGATTCTCGAGACGAGAAGACGCGACCAGCCAAAAACTCAGCAGGAGCATCATGAAGAACGCATCTCCAAAGGGAAAAGCAAGGTCGCAGACTTGCCTCCAGAATCTCATACGGAGAGTTCAAGTACGAACCGTGTTCGTACACAACCTTCTCGTAAATCCACTAACAACCAGGATCGCTTGAGCAGTGAACAAGGACGATCCTCGAGGAGTGTCTTCGAACGAATCAGCAGAGAGTCAAGACAAGATCCTGCAGACCTAAGACAGTATTTGGAGCGACGACGTGGTCATGATCGATCTGTATCGTACCATAGCGACCATAGCCGGTCTCGTCGTACTATGCCACTGGATTCTTCTCATAGGTCACAGAAGACTCTGCCAGACCAGCCCACTGTGAAATAGGATAACGAACAAAGATCGCTTATACCACCGGCAAGGAATGATGCTTTCCCTCTGAACGTCGACGTTCACAATTTAAGGATTGCATTAGATGCACTTGCTGGATAGGACGATGAGCTCGCTGATGGGTATCGCCAGTCGCCTTTCAGCGAAGAGGTTCGAGCTGCAGCCCTTCCCACTGGATTTAGACTTCCCACCATCAATACTTTTGATGGAAAGACTGATCCACAGGACCATATAGATCACTTCAGCGACTTGATGGAATTTCATCGAGTTAGTGATCATGCGCGTTGCAGATGTTTCGCTGTAACACTCTCAGGAGCGGCAAAAAAGTGGTTCCGAGGACTCAAACCCGGTTCGATTTCGTCCTGGCAACAACTACAAACGGCATTCTTGAGACAATTTCAAGCCGCGAAGAATTTCACTGTTCCGCTTGTCAGTTTGTCCACAATCCGGCAAGGTCTAGAGGAGACTCTACGGTCTTATCTCAATCGATTCACCACAGAGCTAGCAAAGGTCAACAACCCCCCTGAAGGAGGAGTTCTTACTCTTATGATGGCTGGGGTGCGACCAGAAACAAAACTCTGGGAGGAATTGCTTGAACGAGAATGTCGGACTCTCGAAGACTTCTACCGAAGAGTCGGTCGACATCTAAGGTTAGAATCTTTACGTGAGAATCTTCAAAAGACGAAAAAAGGAGGAAAGACAGATGCGGCAAAGGTTGCGGTCATCACCGACAACAGCGGCAATAAGAAAGGCAAGAGGAATAATGAACAGGCCAATGAGAATCAGCCTAGGCCTAAAAGGCAGGAGACTTCAAAAGCTCCCATGAGGTTCAACAATCACACCGAGTTAAACGCTCCCATAGATCATATCTATGCGGTCACAAACCAAAAGGAGTGATACCGTCAACCGGGACCGATGAAGCGAGATAGGGCAAAACGTGACCCCAACAAGTTCTGCCGGTATCACAATTATATTGGGCATGATACTAATGATTGCTTTGCCCTGAAGGATGAAATCGAAAGGCTGATCAGAGAGGGACGATTGCGGCAGTATACCAGGCAGAGCGATGAAAGGCGAGAAGAAGACCAACAGCAACCTCCAGAAATTCAGCGTGAGGTGCGAACTATTTTTGGAGGGCCGCATGTTGGAGGAGATTCCAAGCGAGCACAGGATAGATACGCACGAAAAGCTCAACAGCAGCCGTTGACCAACGTCATGCACCTTGATCAGCGACCACGCAAGCTTCAGTGAGTACCGGAAATGGATATTACCTTCACAGAGCAAGATGCAAGGGAAGTCCATTATCTGCATAACGACGCGCTGGTCGTAAAAATTAACTGTGGAAGCACGCAGTTATGGCGAGTATTGGTCGACAACGGAAGTGCTGTGGATATCCTATACTTTGATGCCTTCAAGAAGATGGGATTAAATGAGAGCGACCTGAAGCCTGCCGCCGCTCCGCTCTACGGTTTTACTGGAGATAGCCTGATGCCTATGGGCATGATTGAACTGATGGTCAGCGTTGGGACCTTCCCGAGGGTTTCATCAATAATGACCCAGTTTTTGGTAGTAGATTGCCCATCTGCCTTTAACGCTGTCCTAGGAAGACCAATATTAAGGGAACTTTGAGCTGTCACCTCGATCTATCATCTAACGATGAAGTTCCCAACCCAACATGGTATAGGCGAGGTGCGAGGAAACCAGTATGATGCAAGGACTTACTATAACAACTCGCTGAAACTCACAGCAAAAGATGTGACGTCCCGCACGATGATGGTCCACCTGCCAGTGGAAGCGATCGGAATATCGGTCGCAGCAGCAGATGAAGCGTCGATCGTGGCAGTGGATGAAGCGTCAATCGTGGCAGCGGATCAAGCATCAATCGTGGCCGCAGATGAAGCGTCAATCGTGGTAGCAGATGAAGCGTCAATCGTGGCAGCGGATCAAGCGTCAATCGTGGCCGCAGATGAAGTGTTAATCGTGGTAGCGGATGAAGCGTCAGTCGTGGCTGCGGATAAAACATCAGCTGAAGCAGCAAGCAAAGCGTCAGTTGAATCGTCGACGAAAGCGTCAATCGAAACGACCAGTGAAGACTTCGATCCTCGAGAAATTGACGAAGTCAGAACTGGACCCGTTGAAAACCTGGAAGATATATCATTCGATCTGTCTTCCAGAACTTTGAAGATTGGAACGGAGGTTCGCGGACCTGTGCGAGCTTCATTAATCGTTTTTCTGAGGGCTAATCTGGATGTCTTTGCATGGCAGCATTCGGATATGGTAGGGATTGATTCAAGGATCATATCCCACCGCCTCAACATAGATCCGTCCAAAAAGCCTGTGCGACAAAAGAGAAGGGCCATGAATCCAGAATGTTACGTCGCACTAAAGGAAGAGGTGGAGAAATTGCTCGAGATTGGGTTCATAAGAGAATCCTTTTACCCTGACTGGCTTGTAAATCCAATCTTGGTGAAAAAACCTAATGGGAAGTGGAGAACCTGTATTGACTTTACAGATCTCAACAAGGCATGTCCTTAAGACAGCTTCCCTCTTCCAAGAATTGATCAACTTGTAGATACGACGTCGGGGCATGAACTTTTAAGCTTCATGGATGCGTATTCAGGATACAACCAAATCCCCATGTACGAGCTGGATGAAGAACACATCTCTTTCATCACTGATCGAGGGTTATACTGCTATAAAAAGATGCCCTTCGGACTCATCAATGCGGGAGCGACCTACCAATGTCTTGTCAATATGATGTTTGCAAAACAAATTGGCAAGACAATGGAGGTATATGTCGATGATATGCTGGTCAAGTCGGAGAAAGCTGAAGATCACATCAAGCACCTTGATGAGATGTTCAAAATCCTCCGAAGATACCAGATGAAGCTAAATCCCAAAAAATGTGCATTTGGAGTGGGATCTGGAAAATTTCTGGGTTTTTTGGTCAACCAGCGAGGGTTCGAAGCAAATCCTCAGAAAATACAAGCATTGATTGATATGCAGTCTCCTCGTAAACCCAAAGATGTGCAAAGCCTAGCAGGAAGAGTAGCTGCTCTCAGTCGGTTTGTATCCAGATCAACCGATAAATGCCAACCTTTTTTTTGAGGTGTTGAAGGGATCAAAAAGGTTCGAGTGGACGGAGAAGTGCGAGCAGGCGTTCCAAGAGTTGAAAAAACACTTGGGTTCCCCTCCATTCTTATCGAAACCAAATCCGGGAGAAGAACTATACGTATATCTAGCTGTTTCTAAGTATGCGACGAGTGCCGCATTAATTCGCGAGGAGTCAAAAATTCACCGACCTGTGTATTATGTGAGTAAGAGATTACTTGACGCTGAAACCAGGTATCCAAAGATGGAAAAATTGGCGTTGGCACTCGTTATTGCATCAAGAAAGCTTTGACCTTACTTCCATGCTCATTCCATTCGGGTTTTCACGAATTTCTCATTGAGACAGGTCTTACAGAAACCTGAAACGTCAAGGCGGCTGCTTAAGTGGGCTGTTGAATTGAGTCAATTTGACATCAATTTTCAACCTCGCACTGCTATAAAGGGGCAAGCCCTCGCAGATTTTATCGCAGAATTTACATACGACGTCAATCTTCCCACGGAAGAACTCGAAAAACCTGCTTCAGATATGTCAACATTGTGGAAGCTTTATGTGGACGGGTCATCAAATGAAAATGGAGCAGGTGCGGGCATAGTTTTAATCAGTCCTGAAGGGCATAATATTCATTATGCGCTTCGCTTCAAATTCCCAGCTTCAAATAATGAAGCTGAATACAAAACACTGATAGCTAGCCTAAAGCTCGCACGGGAAATGAAGGTCGAAGCAATCGAAGTTTATAGTGACTCCCAGCTGGTCGTCTGTCAGGTTAAGGGTGATTATCATGCGAGAGGAGAGAGAATGATGGCTTATTTGAAGAAGGTACAGTAGTTGTTCTTAACGTTCAGCACGTATGACATACAGCTTCTTCCTCGTATTAAAAACACCCGGGTAGATGCACTCGCTAAGCTCGCCTCAACAAAGGATGCAGAATTATTGAAAGTAGTTCCCGTTGAATTTCTTATCTCACCGAGCATCGAGGTCGAACCCCAAGTGATGATGCCAGTCGATGAGGAACCATTGTGGATCGATCCCATAATATGATACATACAAAGCGGCGATCTCCCTGAAGATAAAGACGACGCAAGACGGCTTCGCATGAAAGCGGCTCGCTATATCATCCAGGATGAGCAACTTTATCGAAGGAGTTTTAGCTCGCCATTATTATTGTGCGTCACTGATCAAAAAGCACACTACATTATGAGGGAAATCCACGAAGGAATATGTGGGAATCATTCTGGGGGGCAGGCGCTCGCGAATAAGATTCTTCGACAGGGGTATTTTTGGCCAACAATGAAGAAGGATACATTGGAATTTGCTAGGAAATGCGACAAATGTCAGCAATTCGCAACCATTCCTAGAAGACCACATGTTCCTTTAACTTCGATGACCAGTCCATGGCCATTTGCTATGTGGGGAATTGATATCATCGGGATGCTTCCTTTAGCGTGAGGTGGTTTGAAGTATGCAGTAGTTGCAGTCGATTACTTCACAAAATGGACGGAAGCCGAAGCCTTGAGTACTATCTCCGCGAAGAAAATGATAGATTTCGTTTATAAATCTATAATCTGTCGTTATGGTATACCACATACCATAATTTCTGATAATGGAAAGCAGTTCGATTGCGACGAGTTCCGTGATTTCTGCAATAACTTGGGCATCAAAAAGAGCTTCTCCGCTGTTGTTCATCCACAGGCTAATGGGCAGGTCGAAGCGATAAACAAAATACTCAAGCAAAATATAAAGACAAAGCTGGAGGAGCATAAAGGAGCTTGGCCAGAGATACTTCCGGAAGTATTATGGGCTTATCGCACCACACAACGAACTACTACAGGAGAGAGTCCATTCTCCTTGGCTTACGGATATGAAGCTATGATTCCTGTTGAAATTGGTGCGGGCTCCCTGCGGCGATCTGTTTATGAACAAAAACAGAATGATGTGTTGCTGAGAGTTGAACTCGATTTTTAGAAGAGCGACGTGAACAATCTCAGCTCCGAATTGCATCATACCAACGGCACACTGCTCGATATTATAATTCCAGAGTAAAGGGTCGACATTTTGAAGTTGGAGATCTTGTCCTTCGACGTGTTCTACCTAATAATAAAGAGCATGGTGTTGGTGTATTCGGTCCTTCTTGGGAAGGACCTTATGTTATTGATAATGTCATTCGACCTGGAACATATCATTTAGCTCGCATCGGTGGACAAAAGGTCGAGCATGCCCGGAATGCTGAACAGCTTCGTCGTTATTATCAATAATTTTAATGAATATCTTCATGTGATCGTCATTCGTTGATCATCAGTCGTTGATCATCATTCGTTCATCATCATTCGTTGTTCGTCAGTCGTTGATCGTCATTCATTGATCGTCATTCGTTGTTCGCCATTCGTTGTTCGTCATTCGTCGACCATCAATATTACTTCAGCTATTCTTCATTTATAGTTTTATGGCAGTTTTTGGACACCATAAAACTCGGGGGGCAGTGGGATCAGATCAGAGTTATCTACTACTTGTTCCCTAAGGGACTAAGCAAACGTCCATTTAGAGGAGACAGGGTTTTAGATCATCGAAGTATCTAAGTCTGATCACTTCATCGACATATCTGAATCTCCTAAAAATCCTAGGATTTTTTCCTCGCTTCATGCCTCAGCATGTCGTATTACGCAATTTCCCTCCTCGAACAGAAAAGTAACTAAGCATAACATTCGTTGTTCGAAGTGATATATTGCTATGATTTATTTTGACATGGAACTTTTGAAATACAGTTAGAGTTTGTATCACTCGTATTAACTGTTTTCTTAAGTGACCTAACCCATCCTAACGCTTAAAATTCGTTTTAAGTTAGTCGAATTTAAATCGGTAAAAGCGTACTGATGGATCACTTGTGGTCGACTACTTGGTTAAAATTACTATCGTCTCTTATCGCTATTTTGCAGGAGCATATAGCAAAAATTTTACAGGAGCATATAAGGAAGGAAAAATTTTATTAGACAGAAGGTCATTTATACAGAGAGGGGACGAAGCTCACATTGTCTAAAAAACAACAAAAAACTTCATGAGGAAGGGCCCGCACCGTCGTCACCAGCCTTGTCTGTGTCCTCCTTCCAGCTCTACACAAGCTTGACCACATCCTTGCCAAGGATGGAGAAGTCGAAGTCCGGATGCTCGCAGAATATGTTGAAGATGATGGTCGACGAGGTGATGTCACTAGCCTTATCTTCGAGTTCTTTGACCTCGGTCGCTTTGAACTCTTCGATGGCTTTGTGAACTGCCTCGGTGGTCGCTTCTCTCATACGGTCCGGATACTCAGAAGCGACCCTTTCGAGCTCTTTGACTTTCTCCTCGAGGTTTTCCTTGGCGAGATTCTCCTTGCTCAGGTCCTCGAGCATCTGCTGCTGTCCTGATGCACGATCCAGTTCTCGAAAGCTTAGAGAAAGCTGAGAAGGTCGATGAAGTAATTCTAGCATTCGAGAACTCGGAGAAGGCTTGGGAGGAGGAGAAAACGAACTTCCTCTTAGAGAAGTTGTCACAGGGTCTAAAACTCGTTTGAATTTTTCGCCTCGTGATGGCACTAAGTCGCCCACTTAGTTAAGCCGCACTCAAGTGTTTAACTCATAACACTCACTATGAACTCACAGCACAATGTAAATAAGCACGCACAAGCATATACAGGAATCACTCCCAACCTTTTTTATTACTCACAAAAAGGAATTACAACTCTCGGAAGGGATCACACAATGAACTTCAGTTCTGTTCTGTGTCCTCAACCTTACCCACCCTTGGGTATTTATAGGCAAAATTGATGTGGCTGACACCCCCAGCCAGAAGGACCACCTTTCCCACGTTCTAAGGACTGGAACACGTTCTAAACACCAAGAGATGCCATCTGGCTCGAGGATGTGCGGGACATTTTGAGAAGTGGCCGATGGAAGTGGAAGTGGCCATGTTTCAGCACGTCTGCCTGCACTGCGCGCAGTGTGGCCGAGTGGCGCATGCATCCTGTGCGCCACGCCCAGTCGTGCCTTGGTGGTGCGCCCACATCCCGTGTGCAGGTGCACCACGTCCGCGACATTCGGCCACTCGCCCGGTTCCCCTTGGAACTCGGTCGTGGGTGCCTAGCCACCCACCTTGGTCAGACATGGCCACGTTTAGTGGTCCACGTTCCACGCCTTTCTCGGCCACGTTCCCCGCCAATCTCGGTCACGTTCCCCGCTTATCTCGGCCACTTGCCGAGGCTGGTGCCAAGTGTTCCATGACTCTAAAGCCATGCTCACACTCACTCAGCCATGTTCCCATATTTCTCGCCAGCCTATCCGAATGCCCCCCAAGTGCCCGGATATCTCTCGCGCATGTCTGTGCGCGTTGGTTGTGCGCGCGCCGTGTGTCTCGGCCGCGTGCACGTTCCTCTTACGTGCGCGCCATGCTGTGCGCATGTTCCTCTTGCGCGCGCGCCATGCTGCGCGCGCATGTCCTTATGACTCATCCATGGGCGCACATGTGAGTCGCCTCCCATGTGAGCATTGGTGTTCCACCCAACTCATGTGCACCCGCTGCACACTCGGTCTTGCATGCTGGGAATCACCCCCGCCATGCGTTTACTTGCAGCCAACAAGTGTTGCCATGCCTTCCTCTAAGGCATGGTTGTGTTTCGGGCCGTGTTAGCTTGCACACGGTCCTATCCGAGTTTACGAGGATCTTACAAACCCACCCCCGCCGGATGAAGCCGACGTCCTCATCAGGAGGGTTTCCAAATAATCCTTAACCTCGTTCTCGAATTCCCACAAAGTTACATCTTGTTCCCAAGTAGCGTCCGCCTCGCTACTATCTTCCCATTGAACCAAATAATTCCTTCTTCGGTTCTTGCGGCTTGCTCCCATGGTTCGGTGATCAAGAATTTTTGCCAGCTTCTTTTTGAAAACCTTCCTCACGACCGGTGGAGCACGTTTTGTTTGTCGCCGCTCAGCATCCTCATGATAAGGTTTGAGGAAGCTTACATGGAAAGTCGGATGAATTTTCATCCTTTCAGGCAATGCCAACCTGTATGCTACATTGCCAACCTTCTTAATTATCTCGAACGGTCCGTCGAATTTCTGGACCAAGCCTTTATGGTACCGCTTGTCCGTCACCTTCTTCCAGATTTGTGGTGTTAGTTTGAGTAACACCTTATCACCTTCCTGGAATTCCAGAGGCCGTCGATTTCGGTCAGCATACTTCTTCATCCGCCGCTACGCCTTGGCCAAGCTATCCTTAGCTTGCTCAATTAGTTCTTGCTTCTCCATGGCAAAACGGTAGGCTGCAGGGCACACATCTTGAGATTTCTGTTTAGCTACCTCCAAGGGTGTCAGGGGTTGATGCCCGAATGCTAGCTCAGAAGGGCTCATCCCTGTTGATGAAGATTTGTGTAGGTTGTAGCAGAATTGGGCTACATCCAGTAAACCCACCCAATCCTTCTGACTTGCGCACACATAGTGATGCAAGTATTCTTCTACCAAAGCATTGATCCGCTCCATTTGGCCATCGGTTTGCGGATGGTTTGCTATGGAGAATTTTAATTCTGAACCTATGAGTTTGAACATATAGGTCCAGAATTTGCCCGTGAACCGCGCATCACGGTTGCTGACTATGTCCCGTGGTACTCCAAACACCTTCACAACATGTCTGAAGAACAATTCAGCAGCCACATCTACTGGGCAAGCATGAGGTGCAGCAATGAAGACTGCATACTTGGAGAACCGATCAACTATCACCATAATTGATCGCTTGCCGTCAACTTCGGGAAAGCCAACAATGAAGTCCATGGAGATAGACTCCCATGGTCGTTCCGGGATGGGGAGGGGTTGAAGAAGACCAGCCTGCTTCTTCCTCTCGGTCTTGTCTAGTTGGCACACTAGACAAGTGCGAACATAAAGTTCGACATCCTCCTCCATCTTGGGCCAGTAGTAGTGTCTAGCTATTAACGCCAGCATCCGTTCTACTCCTGGATGGCCAGCCCATTGTGGATCGTGGGTCTCTTTCAACAACTCTTATCGAAGTCCCCCTCCCTTAGGGACATACAACCTGCTGCCCCTCGCATACAACAAGTTGTCCTCGATCCAGTATTTGCAGATTTCCCCATCAAGAACTTGCTGCCTCAACTTGCAATAAGTCTTATCCGCCTCGATATGTTGCTTGACATAAAGGGAATTCTCCCTCAGCTTGGAGAAAACCCACTTTAAGTGATGTACATGTTCAAGCAACAACTCCATGTACACCACTATATCATCTAGATAGACCACCCGCCTTGGTCATCTAGGAACTCATAGAGCACATCATCCATCAGATTGCAAAATGTAGCAGGGGCGTTGGTTAACCCGAAGGGCATTACAAGGAACTCGTAAGAGCCATACCTTGTGACGCATGCTGTTTTTGCCTCATCCCCTTCGGCAATGCGCACCTGCCAGTATCCTGACCGCAGGTCCAGTTTAGTGAAGTAGGTTGCCCTGGATAACCGATCGAACAAATCCGCCACATTTGGAACAGGGTACTTATTTTTAATAGTTACCTTGTTCAGTGCTCTATAGTCTACAAACATCCGAAGGGACCCGTCTTGCTTCTTTTGGAAAAGCACCGGCGCACCGTAGGGTGCCTTCGAGGGCTATAGATACCCTGCCTCCAGTAACTCATCTAGCTGCCTCCGCAGCTCCGCCAACTCCTTTGGCGCCATTCGATAAGGTGCACGAGCTGGAGGTCTTGCCCCAGATTCGAGCTCGATCCTATGATCGATGTTCCGTCTTGGTGGTAACCTTTTGGGTAACTCTGCCGGCATGATGTCGCTGAACTCTTCAAGTACCGCAGCGACTTCATCAGAAACGTCAATAACTTGGTCTGCCTTAATTTCTACCAGGGCAGCAACCATCGTGACTTCCCTCTTCTTCAGTCTGGACTTTAGTTGAGAGGCCGATTGGAACAACGACTTCTCAGCTAATTTTCCCCTAAATTCCGCAGTTACAAAGCACGGACACTTCTCGTCGGCAATGAGCAATCCCCCTAAGTGAGGTGCTGCCATAGCCTTGGCTTGGACAAAGAACTCGATGCCCAGAATAAGATCAAAATCATCTAGTGGTACAGCCATGAACACACATTCTTTTTCCCAATTCCCGATTTTGAGAATAGAATTCATGGTACCTTGTATTGGCTGTGCACCTGAGTTCACCGTTTTGATCTTACTCGAGCTCTTTGACACCTTCAAGCCCAATTCTCCCACCAGGCATTGCGACATGAAGTTGTTAGTTGCCCCCGTGTCTAACATAGCACGCACCGTGCTTCCGTTCAGCATCACGGTCACATACATGAGGCCCTTGTATGTATTCGACTTCTCAGAAGTTATGGCATTTAACAACTGCAATGGATTTACCCTTGGGGATGGTTCCTCCCCGTCAGAATCGTCCAAGGCAATAAGGGCGGAGAGCTTCTCCCTTCGTGGACAATTTTGTGATCGATGCGGACCGTCGCACAGGAAGCAACCTGAGCTTCTCTTGCCTTGGGACCCCTCCTGTCCCTTGGCTCTCGAAGTTTCTCCTTCCTTCTTTCTCCTCCGATCCTTCTTTCCATCTTTGCCACTTTTCCCCTTTTTGCCATCGTCCTTACCCTTCCTCTTCTCAGTGTTAGAACAGGATGGTCCGAACTTGTAGTTAATCAGACTATCCACTGCCGCCATCGCCGTAAGTAGGTTTGACACATTTTGTCTCCTTAGTTCAGCCTATGCCCAAGGCTGGAGACCCGACAAAAAATTGAAAAGCTTGTCTTCCTCGGACATATTTTTGATGTCCAACATTAAGGAACTGAACTCCTTAACATACTCCCGAACTGATCCCGTATGCCTCAATTTCTTGAGTGCCTCTCGTGCTACACATGCCGTGTTTATGGGAAGGAATTGATCTTTCAATTCCTTCTTTAGAGTCTCCCACGTATTGATTCTCGTCCGGCCAGCACTCGCATCATCATCCGTGCGAGTTCGCCACCATAACTTTGCATCACCGGCAAGGTACATGCTAGTGATGGTGACTTGTTCCTCATCCGCCACGCGAGCAGCCTTGAAGTACTGCTCCATGTCCTAAAGGAAATTCTCTAATTCCTTTGCATTTCTGCTTCTGCCAAATTGCTTGGCTCCGGGACTTTCAGCTTGGAACCGCCACCATTCTTACTGCTACTAGAGGGTCTAGCCGAGACTCTCTTGAGAAGACCAACATCTTCCTCCATAGAAGCCATGCGTGCTTCTATGCGATCTGCCAAGGTTAGGATTTCCTTGAGCAAATCGTTATATCGGTCCACCATGTCCTTCTGGTTGTCACGAACAGTACGCTGCAACTCAGCGATACTGGCCGCATGCAACTCAGCTTGCTCCGCCAGGGTCGTTGCATCAGGTGCCGGGGCACCGATCAACATTTCGAGAATTCCAACACGTTCGCCAAGATCCTCCATCTCCGCTCTGATACCAACTTGTCACAGGGTCTAAAACTCATTTGAATTTTTCGCCTCGTGATGGCACTAAGTCGCCCACTTAGTTAAGCCGCACTCAAGTGTTTAACTCACAACACTCACTATGAACTCACGACACAATGTAAATAAGCACGCACAAGCATATACAGGAATCACTCCCAATCTTTTTTATTACTCACAAAAAGGAATTACAACTCTCGGAAGGGATCACACAATGAACTTCAATTCTGTTCGGTTCTGTGTCCTCAACCTTACCCACCCTTGGGTATTTATAGGCAAAATTGATGTGGCTGACACCCCCAGCCACTAGGACCACCTTTC
>JXTB01000013.1:996351-1026366 GCA_002914805.1 Parasponia andersonii
GAAATTCTTCTCATAGGATCATTTCTAAGTGATATTTAGTGATTCTACTCTACGGACTGAAGAAAAAAAAAAGAGTATAAGAGGAACAAATTTCTCACTTCGGTGAAATAAGTTTATTCCCAGATTAAAGTTGTTTTCAAGAATGAAAGAAATAAGAGAAGACACTGACCTTTCTTCAAGAGAGGGAGTTGAGTCGATTCGAAACTCTGTTGGAGAAGCAGCACTGATTGGAGCGACCTGGGAGATAGAACGGCGCTAGGGTTCTGAGGATTTCTGAAGTTTTCTGAGAGAAATAGTAAAATGAAACAGGGACAGATGGTTTCTGATATTTATAACCTAAGCACCGTTAGATCGCAGCCGTAGATCAAAGGATTTGAATTTTAAATCTGAAGGCTAAGGATTACGCAGGATTTGAATCTATCCGAAAAGTCAGGATTGTTTTAAATTTGAAAAGATTTGGTTTTAAAAGTGACGGTTGGCATCAATCAGGCTTCCTCGAATTTCGCTTTAGCTACACGTGTTCCGTTCTGACAGAAAAAAAAAAGATACGCGTGATCTTGGGAGAGGAGATTTGGAATCTGACGGATCTTCGACTACTCAAACCACAAGTTTAAGTTATGACATCACAAGGTCGCATGATAATTAGAAGCTCCATTTCGTCCTAAAGAACTAATGAAGCTGGGGGGCAATTGTTGTGCGGTCTAAAATCCTAAGGTCGCATAAGGATTATATGCGACCTCCTCCGTAAGGGTTATATGCGACCTCCTCTGTGATAGTTATATGCGACATCTTCCACAGGTTTTGTGCGACCTTCTCCGTGCAGTCTGCCTTGACAAACAGGAAACCTATAAGAAGAGGGAAACACGTAAATGCTGTAAAGGAAACCTACAAGGAAAGGGAAACTGAAGACTCCTATTTATGATTAACTAGTTATCCGTTTTGAATAGTTATCCAATTATATTGTTACTTAATTTACGTTACCCAATTGTATAGTTACCCGTTTATACAATTAGGATCCTAGAGATACAAGGATCCTAGGGACATAAGGTTACCTTTATCTATATAAAGGGGCCTCTATATTCTGAAGAGAAGAACAAGTCATAGAAAATAGAAGTCAGAGCAAATTCAAGCTTAGAGTATTCCAAACTTTGGGTAGTCTAAGTCTTTAACATTCTTCAATAACTTTCAGTCTTTCCGATTCCCAAACGTGATTGTAACCTTGAGTGTTCGTTATTATTCATAAAATAGTGAGAAAATAGTGGACGTAAGCTCATCTTTTTTGGGGCTGAACCACTATAAATCCCTCTCTCCTTATTTGCTTTGATTACTACTTCAATTCACATAAGTCACATCTCTTGATTATTTATAAATTTATTGTTGATAAAACCTCCATCAACATGCAGCAACATGGAGATTATGTACATAGTGGTGACATAAGTTTTTCTATCTAAGCAGAGACTTTGCTGGAGAAGTGATCCTCTAGAACAAGCAAATTAGTTACGAACATAATGGTGACTAAGTTTTTCTATCTGAGACTCTGTTGGAGAAGTGATCCTCTAGAACAAGCAAATTAGATTCTCGAAAAGCCATCCAAGCACTTGACCAACCAACTGGCGATACCACGAGCACCGATGGCTCGGCAAAACTATCATGACAAGGTAAGAGGTTCAATTATTGGTTTTCACACACTACTAGAAAATCCTAAATAGAAGACGGTTTCCAAATTTAAAAAGAATCTGTTTTTCTTAGGCAATTGACATTGTTTACTATTTTATGCCGGTTTGCAACACCAAACGGTATTTATTTAAGATATTTATGTCGGTTCCTATTTACTTAAGACACCTAGCACTGGTTCCTAGAGAACTAGTGTCTATTTGAGACATTTAACATAATTTCTTAGGAAACTGCTTGAGACATTTAACCTTGTCTCCTAAGGAACTCAGTGTCCATTTAAGACATCTAATGTTGGTAGAGAATCAACATCTATTTGAGACATTTAAGATGGGTTCTAAAGGAACTGAAATCTATTTAATATTATGAATTTTTTTATTGAGTAGTTTTGTTGATTTAAGGATAAAATGACATATTATGGTAATTTGTTTTGTGTTTTATTGTATGTTTTTTAATTTTAATTATTGTTATTAATTAAAAGACGTCGTTTTAACTTTTTAAAAAAGTAATAAATATAATTGATATCATAACTATAATAGAAGAAGAGTTGCAACTAAGTGACAATACTCAGATAGATTGGTCTTACAGGTCTCATGTTGGAATCCTAAGAGGAATACTTTGTCTCTTTTTTATTTATTATCAAATTAATGTCGGTTATTCCCAAGAACACTTTGTCTCATTTTTTTTAATTAGCCATTTAATGTTGGTTATTTTTAGAACTGGTATTGAAAGTTAACATTTAATGTCGGTTACTTTTAGAACCAGCATTAAAGTTGACACGTTTTGATTTTAATTGTGCATTATGACTTATTTTGTAAAAAAATTGGATAATGTTGGACTAAATTGATTTGAATGAATATTTAATGGATTTATAAACTATTGAACCTAGTTGGATTATTTTGGGATAAGATTAGAAGTTTTTATTATTGGTTTTAATTTTCATTTATAGAAAAATATAGCCGTTATGCTATTCAATTTTCTGTAAATCTCAGAATAACTACGAATAGAATTTAGAGCATGACTTTGGTCATATCTCTATTGCATGCTTATTTCAAACTCAAAATATTGTACATGACATAGTATCACACTTGAGATCATTTATGTATCACGATAATTTAGATTAGTAGCAAGTTGCTGTATTACTAGGTGAAAGTTCAAGTACCATGCACAAGACGGGTTTAGCTAATATATCACAAGGTAGTTTGAAAATACTGGGTATCTTTAATAAAGGGTATTACAACATCGTGATGGGAGAATGAGAGCTCATTTATTTTTATATGTGGATAATACATGATTTTTGATTTCATATGTGGACTTAGTTCTATAAATCTTTTTTGAAAAGTGTTAATTATGTGGGGTTGTCAAATTACATCCATACAAAAATAATAATTGAATTCATACTGAGCGTTCATATGCTTACTCCCTCTATCTTTTCCTTTTCAGGTAGTGGTCATTATAATGGGCAACTCCATAGCGGAATGAGTTAAAGTAGGCCTTGTTACTACTTTAGTGGTTATTAACTTTTTGGAAACTCTTATTTATCTTGGACTTGTAGTAACACTTTGTGGCTCATATTATAGAATTGATCGGTATAATTATTATATCTACCTTATGATGATAATGATATACTTGAGAAATTTAATGACTTTTATTTTTAATCTATGTATAATGTTGTTGATCACAGAACTATAATAATTTATATACCAGATGATTTTCATAATTCTCACAAAAAAAAAAGGAGAATAGTTACTCTCTGAGCTTCTATCTACATAAATCTATTGGAGCTAGTGCCTTGAAAGTATGTGATAGAATATTGAATTTGCTAACTAATAAATTAAATTATATTTTCTTGAAGTTTGCTTAAATTTGTTTTAAATTACGAAATTTAAATATTATAGTATCTCTTTAATTATTCATGTAATCTTAGATAAGTATATAATAGTTATATACTAGAGGATTTAGTTTAAGAATAATAATTTAAAATTTTTAATAATTGTTAAATATTTAATCAAGATTATTAATGTTATCTGTCTCTATTATGAATATGAATAATATTGTCTATCCAGACTATAAATATAGTAAGACATTAATATATAGATGTTATGTATAATTGAGATTAATAAAATTAGATCAATAGAAAAATGAATATCTAATATGCTCTGTTAGAATATAAGATTTTATGTTTATCAATAGATAATCATATACTGATTGAATTTAATCCTGAGTAAATATGAAATCAATATTTGTCGTATTATGTATTGATTTATATGGGTGAGATCCATTACAATAGTAGTCCAATATCCTAGTATTTTTGAGATATAATATTATAAATCAATAACCCTAACTAATTGAAATTTTCATCAAAACGTTAACTAACAAAGCCTACATTAACTATAAATAATTAGGGTCTTTTGAAATGATCTTAATATACAACGTGAATAAAGTTAGCTTTTTGGGATGTTGTCATTACCATTGTTGTTGAAGACGATGAATAAAGGTGAAAAGACGAATCGAACGCGACCAGTTTCATAGCAAAATGTCGCCGGAATTGGCGCCAGCATCGAAAAGTTACTCGCGGCATTCCTCAGCCTTTTCTAGCAATATCGATGTCAGGCAGTGTTGGAGTTGGCGATAGGTTGCTAGTCTAGACCTAGACTATTGATACCAACTAGTGGCAAGGGACAACGGCAGTGAAAAGGCCTTCATCAGAGCCTTGGCCAGTTTTTGGCATTGTTAATTTGTGTTTGGTTAATAAGTTTATGTGTTTGGTTTATAATATTATGTATTTGTTTGACAATTCAATGTGGTATATGCTAATTTGAACTTAGTATATAACTTTTAATGCCCAGTACATTATATCGAGTCGTACTTTGTATCATCAATCCTACACTAATATTTTGAAGATAACAAATATATGATTAAGAACTAATAATCTATTTGAATGTATAGTAAGTTAAATTGAAAGGATCACAAAACATTTTAGATGGATTATAGAAAAGAGCTTGAAGGCAAAGTTCAAGAATACAAGACCTAAACTAGTAAAGGTTATATACTTAATTCTTATACTTGAATAATTATTTACACTTAATATGATCTTAATGACTCAAATTTTTCATAAAATTAGATATTTTCAAATCAAAACTATCAAACTTGTTTATCTCTAATTAAACTAAGAAATTTATTTTAGACAAATTTATTTATTTTTGAACTAGAACTTGGGTGAAAAGATTTTTGTGCCAAGGATTTAAGTGTAATCATTGAGGGGTTTGGTACAATATTTAAGGATGTTTTTGATGGAAAATTGAGGGCTAAAGACTTGTTTGGAAGTTTGAGAAGTCAAACCCAGTTAAAAATTTGACAAGTGTCACAAATTCCCAAATACTCTCATCCTTCTCCCTTCATCCCTCGCACATTTTTATTCTCTCATTCCCTTACTATGTATTATTGAAGTCTGGTTGCTAGAGACAACTATAGCTAGCAACTCTGGTTGAATCTTTTCCATCCACCCACGTTGCTTTCACCAATTTGTTTGTATAGATCAAAGCCACTGAAAATGATGCCTCGGGCGAGCCATTTTTGCATGTAACTTTGTTAACCCCATGATTGTGGAGTAGGTGCCTAGTAGGACATCGGTACTAGTGAGAAATTGTCACTTTTAGACTTTTAAAGTTTATGGTTTGTATATTGAATTTTGAATTGGACTATGTGATTAAAGTTTTGGTGTCATTTTTATAATGTACTCAGATGATTAGAATCTGAGGCTTGAGTTTTGTCGCATCATAAAATTGGACATGTTATATACCTTCGAAAGCTAAATTCAATATTTCTGAATCAATAGTCACATTGGTGTCATTAGTGGAGATTTAAGTGAAAAAGTCACTATCCAAATTAAACAAATTGGAATCCTAGAATGCCAATTGAGCATCCAACTAATAAATAAGGATTACCATGTGCATTGGTAGCAAGGCCTACCTACTTTAGTAGGGTAGATGTTCAATTATTTAGATTTTGTATATGTTTTGATTAAAATTGTGTATTATATGACATTTGGTAAGGGATATTATCGAGTCATAATAGAATAATAAATGCTCATTTATCTTAATAGATTGATAATATGTGTAATTATGATTGTATATTCAATTACACATATAGACTTCGATTTTACAAATCTTTTGAGAAAACTAACCATGCAATTTTTGTTAAATCGTATCCATACCAAAATAAAAATTAAATTCCTATTATCCATTCAAATACTCACCCCATTCTCTTCTCTTCTCCTCTTAGCGCTCAATATGGCTTGGAAAACTCCACAATGAAGTAATTCGAGAAGACTCAGTTTATAATATAGTAGTTGGTAGCTACTTATTAGAGCCTTTTAATTTACTTTGGACTTGTGTATTAATAATATATGGCTCATTTTATTGATTATAATTGGTCTGTACAACTATTATGCCTACTTTGTGATGATGATGATGCTTGCATATATTTTAAGACATATGTTATCGATCTATATTTTATAGGTGATCGTAAAACTATGAAACTACAACTTATAGATGATTTTTTTAAATAAAATTTTATAAGGTAATTGTTTTTATAATGAGCAGTTGTTTTTCTAAATATTTGAGAAGCAAAGACTTATAAAACACTTAATGAAACACATTATGAATTTCTAATCTATGAAATTTTCCTACTATCACTAGCCCAGGATTTAGGTTATAGCACTCTTTCTTATTTCTCTCAACTATCTCTCTTCTCCACCTTCCACAAGTGTTCTCTTCAGTTAATTTTTTTGGCATCATCATTGCTCTTTATTAGCTATCTAGCTTGGCCTCTTTTTCTTCGATCCTTATAAGTTTCAAGATGTGATTTTTTATAATTCATATTCCAATTTATATGGTTTCTTTTCATTTTCCAATTACTTAACTTTTAATATTATCATTTGATTTCGTTGATATTCATTATCATTATTCAATGCTTTATAAGATGTAATTTTTTATTGTTACATGCATAATATTGTGTGATTTTTTGACCATCTCGAATAGTTAATTGCAAAATTGACTTTCTTTCTATAAAAAGAGAAGACTTTGACCAATAAAGTATTTGATACGACCACTCTGCACAAATATAAACAAATAAGAAACTCCATAGAGTCTCCATTAAGCAGAAAATAAGGAGGAAATTGTTTTGTTTGAGATAATTTCCCAATCACATTGAAGATCCACCATAGAAGGCTTTTAGTGCATTTAAGAAGAGATAATTACTCATCATTTATAGTTACACAATCTCCAAATTACGTTGTATCTAGTTATTAGTTTTCTATTAACAAAATTAGGAAATCTATACCATTGTCATCTATATAAAGTGAGTTCAATAACATTATCAAACACACTAAATATCATACACAAAAATTACATATAGAAAATATTGGCTAAAGTTTTCACATTGATACTCTATGAGCTCTTTTCTAATTTCTTATATAGTGGAAAAACAACATGGATGTTATCTGTAAGTCCATATTTTTTGGGCTAAACCATACTAAATTCTTACATTTTTTATTATTTGCCTTAAACTTACTATTATTCATAGTCAAATTTTGATCGAAAGATTCAATATATTTATCATTATAATTCATCTACATCGACCATTACAAAAAATATCGTATATAAATATATATATATATATATATATATATATATATATATATAAGGTTGCCAATCCAATAGGTATTTTTTTTCTTTACCTATGGATAGGTATTTTTTTTTTAGCCGTTGGATCGTCATCTAATGGTGATCTAATGACTATAATGAAGTGCATGAAAAGACGTGCATCATTAATACTTTTTCTCTCTCTTACTTTTACAATAAAAAAATATATATGCTAAATTTTCATTGGCCAAATTGATACCTATACATAGGTAAAAAAAAAAAATACCTACTGGATTGGTGCCCTATATATAAAAGTAACCAAGCAAAAGTCCTTTTAAATTTTATGAAAGCTTTTAATTTGTCGAGTCTAAATTTATTTGAAGTAATAAACAACTTTATTATAGACTTTTTATATAAATCTATTGTAGTACTAACATACATTTTATCAGCTACTTTGTGATCAACTTGTTTGTATTTGAAATAATACCACATCCAATCGCCACTTTTGTTCAAATAATTGTGCAATATTCTCTATGAAAGTCATTTGCAGTACCTGATTAATATTAATCATATTATTTAGAATAATTTCATTTGACGTATAACTTAAGTTTTATATCACGGTATTTATTTGTTATGCACCAGTGAATTTTGAGAATATATTTGCAGTGAAATACGCAGGAGATTTCTAAAGTTGAACCACGTGCATGTATATACGAGAAATAAATAATCTAAATAAATAAAATTATATGTTTCATGCATTTGTCATAGAATATTCATACGTATTTCATGCATATAGATTAAAAAACAAAATGAAATACTTAAATGATGAATGGTACTTGTTAGTGGAGGGATTATATGAATATAAGTATTTACAATAATAAAAAAGTAAAAAGAGATACAACGAATTTTTATTTGGTTCAGCTATCTCTGTTAGTTTATATCTAATGGGCCATACCCAGACAAATAAATGTATTAGGAAGGTTTAAAATGAGTGCAATCACTAATTGATTTATACATATAAAATACTCTCTCTTTTACTATCGCAGTGTGATTATAATCCCTCCACTAATGCGTTTAGCAAGCACCACTCGATTTTGGGAGACTTCGTTCTTTCTCTTCGGGGTTTTGAAATTAATCTTATCCCAAAGACAATCAGTACCTCTCTCGAAGTGCTATAACACAGACTAGGACACTTCCTAAGTCTAAGAAATGGCTAAAAGAAAAACCTTTACTTTTACAACCTATAGCCAACTACAAAATGTGATCTCCACCTAAAGTTACTCATGAGTAGCCTTTTACAGAGAAATTAGACTTTACCTGACTAAGTATCTATAAAACATCATATAAACGCATTTGATGATGATGTGAAAACTTGTACGATCAGCCAAGTTTGTTTCCAAACTTAGAAAAATAATCTGAAAAATAAATACTGATTTTGTGCAGATGTTGCAACCTAAATCTATTACTACAGTAACGTTGTAATATAAAAGGAAAATTGTATATTTCTTTCCTTAAATAGAAAACACAGTTTAGCACACATTTTTTAAAGATCATAAATCAATTATAATTAGTCAAAAATATCAAGAATCAATATAAAATATTAAGGAAAATTCCACACTAATTATTTCAATCACATTTTCATAATCGGTGTTATTTTTCTTATCCAAATGTGAACATAAATTCATAGATAAGTAAGGTAAATACATAAAATCCATTCTACTACCCTAAAACTTATCCACATACATGATTAATACACAAGATCACATCTTATTTATAAATAATCAGATTAGTGAATATATTTGTAAAGAAATAAAATTTTTAAATACCATGCAGTGCAAATATCAATGTTAATTATTTTCAAAATAAATATTTAGGATTTTTAAGAGTTTTACTTACCAAAAAAATAATAATTATAGAAATACTGTACAAAAAGAAATACCGCACATAAATGGTATTTTTGAAAATCAAAAGTAACATTTTTCAAAAAACAAATTGTCATTATTGATTACGAGTTATTGGTTTCTGGTTACTGGTCATATAACTAATCTGGTTATTAGTTTCAGGTTATTATTTTCTTTGCGGTTTCCTGTTATCACTTTGGTTTCTGGTCATTACTTTGTTACTAGTTGATGGTTATCACTTTGGTTACTGGTTACTACTTTGGTTACTATTTTCTAGTTTTTGGTTACTAGTTTCTAATTACCACGTACTTTGATTACCAGTTTCTAGTTTCTGATTACTACTGCTAATTTAGTTACTGGTTACTGATTACTAGTTATCACTATCAATTTAATTACTTATATTTAGATATTTGGTTGCTTTCAAAAAAAAATTACTTATTTTTGGTTACGACTAAAATCTTATTAGGTTTTGTTTAGTTCACGGGTTTCCATGTTTTTTAGTTACTGATTACCAGTCATACTAATTCAATTTGATTACTTATTCAGCATAAAAATATTAATACTACAAAAGAAAAAAGATCAAAATATATGACTATACTACAAAAAAAAAAAACAAAAATAAATAAAAGAAATAGGTGACCTACATATACACACTACATTCTTACAAGGGCAAAAAGATGGTTAGCGAGCACATACATTCATAAATTAATACACAAAAAATAAACTACATACTGATGAGTGTGTATTTTATTCACAAATCAAGTATTCTCTAAGTCACATAATTGTAAGTTCTCAAGAATTTGTGTTATTTTAATATTATTTTATTTTTTGTTGTAAAAAATAAGACATTGAGCCTTATTTATATTTGGCACAAAAATAGAGAAGTTCATGAAGCCATTAATAGCCAAAACGAGATCCGAAGCATCGAAGAGAACTAAAAAGCTCAACTAGACCAGCGGCTAAGCACCATTGTGCCCAAAAATGGCCACTATAGTGCCTCAGTTCCAGAGCACCAGCATCACGGTGCCAAAAAAGTGGCACCGCGGTACCTTAGAACCAAAAAGACGGGGCTGCATTACCAGAAATGGGCACATTGGTGCCAGTCTAATTTCAGCATGTGCACAAGCTAAAGTTTCTCCATTTCATATCCATGTGTTCGCTCGTTTTTGGCAAACTTTAAGGGTCATTTTTGGTCCTTAATCTAACACCAATGGATGGTCAGATTTCCCCCTTTCTTCGGTCATCTTGATGTACTTTAAATACACAGTAGTCTCTATTTCAAGGTGTGGAGAGTTAAAGAGGAAGCACATATTTGAGGGCTGAAAAATTCTAGAGAGAGAGAGAGAGCTTAAAAGTTGAAATTTGGAAAAGATGCTTGAGAAAAATGATTGAAGAATTGAAAACTTAAAGTTCTGTCTTCACAAAAGAGTTTTCTCTTTTTTTTTTCTCATCATAATCTCATTTGAATTTTATATTGGCCATATTATATAATTTGTTCGGAATTATGAAATTCTTTATGAGATTAGTCATGAATTCTATTATGCTTGGATTGATTCTTTTATCTTATGATTTTATGTACTTTTTTTATAGTTTCTTTTGAATATTTTGTTAATTGTTTGCTTATTTTTTATTATCAATTCATTTAAATTTCTCTTTGTTTATTGCCTCCAATTTATATGGCAAATAAATTAGTTTAACTTAGGTCGTAATTTTGATACTTGAGAGCATTTGATTTTATAAACTGGAATTAAGAAGCATAATTTAAGTTGTTGTGAGACTGAGAGGAGATCAACACTTAGATAATCAAATTAGAAAGTTCTTAAAGACTAAAACTTAATGAGTACTTAGACAATCAGGTTAGATAAAGATATCAACTTGGTCTTTAGGTATATTATCTCATTTGGCACTCGAGAGAGGGAATGAGGTTAGATTAGGTATCTTGATTAATATATTTAATAGAATTAGGCTAGTAATTCCTTAATTTGATTAATTTAGTTGTAATTAGAGAAAATCTTGTCCTTAGTACATTAGTACATAGTAATTTTCATATTTAATTTACGTTATTCTTTTTATCTTTATTTTTATATATTTTATTTTAAATTTATTTAGTTTTGATGCCTAAATAAAATTAGATTATGATAATTTTGATACTTAACAACTAGACTGAAATCCAATCTCCGAGAGATCAACCTTTCTTGCTACTTTATTAGTTAATTCCAAGTTTTAAACGACTTGCTAGGTTAGTTAATAAGAGGTAATTTTAAATATGAATTTGATCTTAGATGTTTATTTCCAAAGACTAAACATTTTCAATTATCACATACACTATAGTCAAATCACTATCTCTAAGAGACATTAGTCTACAAATTCCATCCTCTTAGGTAAGCTAAAAGTAGCTTCACTCAAAATAGTTATTTACTTACTAATATCCTGTTATCAAACACCATAACCCAAGATAAACCGCTTCGCTTATGAAACACTTCTCTTACCAGTACGCAAAGAATACTATGAAACTACACAATTCAATCTTCACCTTTACTAGTTGTAATTTATCCACATCTTGCCCATAATTGATGCTGCATTGAAAATTTTAAATCGATATGTTTCATTATGCTAATAAAATTTTGGTACAGTAGCTGTTCAAGAAAATTTCGGAGGCCAGAACTTTAACAGAACAATATTTTTGTAAACGTTAACTCCTAAAAATGAACTATCTTCATGAAATTAGTTTTATATCTAAGCAATTATTTCTTTTAATAATCACAAATTTTCTTTGAAAATGTTAATTAGACTAAAAAGGATAAAACCGCTGGTGACGAACAAGGTCCACAGGTAACTTAAAGAAAGACCATAACAATATTACCTGCCATAAATTACCACAAGAATACAGAACATTCTCACCTCCAAATTACTTTCCCTTTCGCCATGATAAAGCTAGTCCTATGATTATTCACCATCCTGATACTACTACTGCCTACTACTAATATTATTACTGCAAATGAAATGACCAAATTCTCTTCTCACACAACAAAATCTAAATTGTTATAACCGAAATTGTCCAAAATCACAGCCAACGAAGTAAACGATTAATTAGAAGTAGAACCATCCATTTTAACTTAAATAATAAAATCTCACTTCCAATTCAAACAAGCCCATTTCAACAAAAACAAAATTCTGTACTAAAACAAAAGGATTGGTACTAATAATAACTATACTCTAGTGATTCTTGATCATCGTTTTGAGCAATGGTATTGATGAAAAACCCAGCTGCCTCTCAGTGCCGCCATGCAACCGTACCTCTTTAAGAACCTAGAAAAATTCTCCGTCGGCCTTTGAGGAAAGACAGCTTGGACGAAGGTGGGTTCGGGGGGAAAATGGCAAACTTGGCTATAATGGACAATGTCACGAGCTTCAATGTGCAAAGGCTTGGGCTGTCTTGGATCGAGAGAGAGAGAGAAAGTGAGGAAGAAAGGGGAAAATTGGCATTTATCTAGAAAACATCGTATTAACTTTATTAAAATGGTTGTACCGTATTTGTGTTATTATTTTTTAAAACACAGTGATACCTCTAATTTTCCCAAATGTTTAGTCACTGTCGATCAATATCATCAGACTTTCATAATTAATAATCCTTTAATTCGTGATCTAACAGCATGTATTAAAAAAATGTTGAAAAACTGATGCTACATGTTATGTTGTGACATGAACTAAATAATTTTTTTTTTTGATAAAGATGTTCTTATATAATAATAATAATAATAATTAAGGGATGTCATTGTTTTCTTATAATAGTTATTTTACTATACAGAAATTTGTATTTCTTATTAATGATTATTTCTATTAAAATGATTAAACTATGGGTACATTTCTAAAGGACTTTCGTAAATGCCTAAATTTTATTTTTATTTCACAAATACTTGTTTTTCACAAATACTCATTACCTTAAATGTATATGTATATGGTGATATATATTTTATGACTAAAAATTACATTAAAAATTGGCAAACATTTGAAAATATATATTATGGGTCAAATTTATTATTAAAAAAAGTAAACTATAGTAAACATTTACGTTGTAAATATATACTGTTGATATTTTATACATAAAATAATTAACATTTTTAAATATATACCTCTCATATTCACACATGAAATGTATATCATAAAAAATGGTTACTTTTAAAAGCAAAATTGAAACGGGCATTTTTAAAAATAAAGTATCAAAAATTGGTACTCGGTGTAAAATTGGGTTGAAAAATCCAAGATGAGCTTTTTTTTGGAAAACGACCAAATTAATTTAGAAAAGTATGATTTTTAAAATTTATTCAAAAAAAACACCGATTTCCTCTTCAAAACTGGAAGTTTTTAAAAAATCTTGAAATAAACAGTCAAGTTACTTGAGATAAACTCTCAAGTGGTAAATAAAGTGGTATTTTCTTAAATAAAATTGATTTTTTTCAAAATGATTTGGCTATCCAGGATTTTTTTAGTTTGTTAACATAGAATCAATTTTCACGTTTCAAATTATTTAATTAGGTTTATAACGATGTAAATAAGTCTAAAAAACTAAAATAAAATTCGTAATTGTTCAGGGTCTAGAGTTTCTACCTGCCAAAAGTTCTATATAAGCCTTTTTTCTTGGAATCATGACTACATACGCCTTATACGTGAGAGACACTTTTAAACAAGTTTTCCAGCAAAATTATAGATTTACCTTGATCAATTAAATGATATTTTGATAGTCCCAAATAATTAAATCAAAGTTCTCAAGAAGTTTTAAATCTTTCAGTGAATAGTCAACATGTTTGGTGAAAAGTGATTGATATTTTTGTTGTTCTTGATTAATTTTCACGAAGGTATATGTAAAAATTCAAATTATTTAAAGGTATTTAAGTAAGTTTCACTTTAAAAAAAAATTAAAATACAATATAAAATTTTATATATAGTGGCGAAGTCCATGAATTTTCAAAGCTCTACAAAACACTTTTTTTTCCGTTTCTCCTACCGACAACTCACTAGGACCTTTATCTAATTTTTATTTTTTTTATTTTTAATCATGGGATCCACAATTGTATTTAGAAAACAACTCTCTTCTCCTCCTCCTTCCACACCTGAACACTCTCTTCAATTTCTTATTTTTCTTCTTATTCTTCTTCTTTCTTCTTTTCAAAATCGCTCGCCACCAGAGACTACTTAGACCGCGAGCTCTGACCGGCAGCTTCTGACCAATTCCGACCGGTATCTTCGGCAACTCATCGCCAATGAGTGATTTTCCAATTTAACTATTTTTAAATTTTAAAAAATGATATTTTTGTAATTATTTTTGTACAGTTATTTTTACGACCATGAAAATTATATTAAGACGATAAAGAAGATTGAATTATGAATAAATATAGTAGTGTTGTGTTGAATTAATATTCGGTTTGAGAGAAATCTTGAATTAAAAATGTTATATTTTTCTAATTCAGAACCAAAGTTTGTTACTATTGAGATTGAGTGTGAGATTAGAAAAGTGTTATTTTTCGAAATATGCACATCAAAATGACACTTTTACAAATAATCCGTAAATTTGATAATTTTTTTAAATATTTTCTAAAGTGACATTTTCTTAAATAATTCTTTGATAATTATATTTTAAAAAATATTTTAAAAAATGATATTTTTGTACATATTCAATAAAGATGATATTTTTCTAAATATTTTTGAAAAATGATATTTTTATAACTTTTGGGAATTAATGCCAGTTAATGCTCGGATCCTTATCGAGGTCAAGAAATAAGTTTTAATATATAACATCGATATGTTTTGAAGTGATAGGAATTCTAAAGCTCGTGAATAGTGTCGTTTTACGTGTCATAGTCTAGATCTCAGCTTGAGATTCAAATTTGACAAATTATATATCTCACTTAACTATTTTGTGCTCTAAAAATTCAATAGAGATGTCTATTTCTCATTTTGAGAGTCCGATGGAAAAGTCACTTTTCAAAGTGAACTCATGGTAATTCCGAAATGACCGTCTAAGCACCCAAAGTGGCTAATGGGAGTTTCTTCAAGTATTGTTAGCTTGCTATAGCTACCATCTCGAGGTATAGGTTCAATTACCTGATTTTATACATGTTTTGATTTAAATTTTGTATAATGACTGAATTGTGAAAAATCGTAAAGAATATGATGTTTTGATAAACTGTTAGAATATCTTGGATTATTCTGAAATTGAACTATACGATTTATATATATATTTGAAAAATTGTGGTTATGGGGTAATACAGCGAATTTAACTGCCCATGGTACAGTAAGCTTCAGAATAATTCCAAGTGTGATTTTTAAAGCATTATTTAATTATATTTTGCATGGTTATTAATATTTTGTTACATGTTGTACATACCATATGATCACATATTTGAGTTCCATTACTGCATTATGGTAGTTTAGATCGTCGGTGATTTACTGTGATGCTAGATAAAAGACCTAAGCCCCTGTGCAGGTTTTTGGCTAACACATCTTTGGGTAGTGTCAGGATGCTGGATACCTTTAGTAAGGTTATAGGTCTAAGATGGGAGAATAAGAGTTCACTCATATACTTTGATTGATTTATAATATATAACATCATGTATTTTTTATTTTAGTTTTGAATATAAGATTATTTTAGAAATCAATTATTTTGGAAAATGTATTAACCATGCAGGTTTGATAAAAAATTACATCCATTCGAAAAGAAAATTAAATTTCTACAGGTATTTAACTAATTGAGGTAATCGTTCTGATGATTAGACAAGCTGTATAGCTTGTACTTACATTCCTATTCCTATTCCTTGGTGAGTCTTTATACTCAGTTAACTTTTTTTCTTTGTTCAAGTATTTAGCCATGACTAGTAAATTTACTTAATAGATGTATGAGGATGGTTTTGCTATATTTAGAATTGAAACTTCAAGTGATTTTATGTAACCTATTTTGGACATTAAATTTATGAATTAATAAAAATTTATAAATAAATCAATTGGAAATTTTCTTAAACTTTAATGGATATTTTTCTAAAATAATTAAAAACTAATAAGAGTTTTAATGGTTATGAAATTTACAATAATTTGAAGACCAAAATAAAACTCTCTTATACTTGATTTCACCCGAATTTCGAAAAATTAATACTTAATTATATTTTTGCTTAAAATTACTAAAAATCACTATTTTAGATTTCCAGTCGTGACAGTATAATAACTTGAATAGTGTATTAAATTATCATAAAATTTTCTTAAAGATTTTGTCATAATATTTTCTTAAAGATTAATTTTAGTGGGATTTATTTATATGATGTTCATATATATGTTTATTTTAATTTTAGTGGGAAATTTTTATAAGATGTTCATATATATGTTTATTTATGATCTATAAATTTTTAGGTTCAAATAACTCTTAAATGATTTTATATCAAATCTTTATTACATGTTGTTCTCTGCCATGTGAAATCTAACGGCTAGGCTTTTAGAAAATTGTTATTCAAGTTCAATGAGTGGACAATTTCAGTCACGTTAAACGTTATGGGCTTTATATATATAAATATATATATATATATATATATATATATATATGTTAGTATTAGTTCAGTTTCATTGTCATATGAGTTGGTTTCTAATCGATCTTAAATTGTCTTTATGTTTTGTCCAGTATTTTATAAACTCTGAAATATTTGACAATCTAACTCTTTTGTGGACGAAAACCACAACTAGAGTCTTGTTCATGATTTAAAACTTTTACTGTATTTATTTTTATGTTATTAGAGTTTCAGCAAATTTTATGACTTGTAGGAACTTATTATGAAATTATTTAGGATTTTTTGAATCTAAGAGCGTATTTGGTAAAGATTCGAATCTTATTATTCAAATTCAGAAACAAATTTTATGTATATCTTTTTAACTTTCTATATGAAAGTTATTATTGGATTTGAAAAATAAAATTTAAATCTTATGTCAAATGCGTCCCAAGTTTTTTAATAATATATTTGTTGGTTTATTTTCTTGGGTAGGATTATGTGAATTTTAAAGGCTATCAAATGGTTAGGATTTCTACAAATTCTCAAATCATGTAAAGTTACGAAAATGTTTAATAAATTCTATGAATTTGTCTTGCTTAAAAATTGACTGTTTTGACAGATTTGAACTTCTATTTTTAAAATTAGAAAAATGTTTGAAATCATGATCCTAAAGGTCTAAATATTTTTTAAATATAAATATCTAAACGTGATAGTGACCTCTCTAAGATTTTGTGTCAAATAGAATTTCGTAGAGAAATCTAGAATTTTCTAAATTCTGATTACTGAGAAAAATTTACAAATTTGTTACGTTTTATTGATGCAAGTTTATGAAAATTATTTGCATTTAATTTGCGAATAAAGTATCTAAATTATTTAACGTGCTTAAATTTTTGAATGGATCATAATTGAACCTATTATATATGAGGGATTTTTAATTCTATAGTTAATCTGTAATATTATATACATGTAAATCCTAGCTATTCCTTTGTATAGAGAAAGCTGGTTTAATAATAATGATAATGGGTCTCCACCTTCCCCTTCTATATCTTTAACTCCATCTCTTCCTTTATTTAATATTGCTTTATATTATTATAATTATAACTACAAGGGCTTTTTAGTCAAATGACCAAATTTCGGATCATAATTTACAAAATAATTGTTTCTCAAACATTGTTAAAAATGGCCGAGTTTTGAAAACCGTTCAAGAAATAGTCATTTTTCATATTTAGTATATCAAAATATATTTATCTATCTTTTTGAAATTTGATTTATTTTTCGAAAAATTTATATACATTTTCAAAATTTGATTTATTTTATATTTATTTTTTAAAAAATATATCAACTAAAAAAAGGGTGATTTATCAAAATAAATTATGAAATCAGCCAAATATCAAACAGGTGTAGAAAAAAGATTATTTTTAAAATTTATCTTAAAAAAATGGTCATTTCTTATAAATACTCTAACTACAATCTCACGTCTCTTATTCTCTCTACTGACATTGCTTTGCATTATTGTTACTATAACTACGATCTTACAATCCTACTTGATCTGCTTGTTATTAAGCTCATTTTCTAACTGCGTCTCCTACCTGGATAATATCGCAATCATTGAGAAACAAATGAGAATAAAGAGAAAAAATAACTATAGATGGCAGTTCATACTAATAAAAGCACTCACTAATTGGAAATTTTGGAATAATTTGAACCAATTCTAGTAGGTTATTTTTATAGTCAATTGGAAACCCAAAATAATTGGATATAAATAATATGAGGAAAAAAAATAATACAATTCTAAGGAGCAAAAAATTAATATTCATATCATGTCACATAGAATAGTGCTAAAGAGTGTCTCAGGTACTAAGTTCCACGGACTAATAGTGCTAAGCATCACAAGTGGTTCACAGAGTTACTCTTTCGTATAATTTTTATAAGAAAAGATTACCATTGTTAATTAAAAGAAGCGCATATACATGGAAAAAGAATTAATGAAAATAATATTAATTTATATCAACTCCTCCTCATCCCTTCTCCGTAGCAGACATAAGGCCAAGTTCCAATTCTCTCTTTCAGAGGTGCCTCTCCCTACTAGGAACGGGTCATTTCCTCTCTCTGATATGGACTTTTTACTTTTTTCTGTTTTTCTTTAGTTCTTTTGTGCGATAACTCTCCATTTTAGAAGAATAATTTCTCATTTAGATCTAGATCTTGTGTGAGTTTAGTACATCTAGATCTAGATTTATAATGATTTTTATTATTTTTAGTTTATTTTTTAATTTTTGTATAGTTGTCTACTAAATCTGTATCAATTTTGATTCAAATCTAGAGGTTTATTATAGTGAATTACAGTTAGTAGAATCTCCTCCAATGAATCAATCAGAGTTATCAATTCGGATTGGGAAGAATCTAAAGAGCTATTGAAGTACTCTATTTTATCCATTGAGTTTTTCTCCAAGATCGTCTTCGGAGACCACTAGTATTCCGAGATCTACAAAGGTAATGTCATCTTCAAGCTTTCGAATTGATTTTCTGATTTTTATTGTAAGAGATTATATGTAACTCGATTAGCTATTTTAACTCTTATATAGGATTAATAAAATTGTTTTACCTTTCAAAAAAAAGAAAAAAAAAATTAGGCGTACCAATTGCAAATAGTAACAAAGTCCATTAAATAAAAAAAAGCTCCTTCGAAATTCAAGACAGATAGACGTAAGTTTTCTTACATAATATATGTGATGGATTGTAGAATTGAGAGTTCCAAAATAAATTAGAATTCAGACTTCATACATTTTAATTTTTTTTCCTTGTATTTTACCAATATCTGCTTTTCCTTTTTAATAATTTTATACCCATTTTTAATTATATATTTTATGTATAAAATACATTTGGTATATAATTACTGGTAAATGTATACCTATTGTATGTACTATTAAATTTATAATAGTTTTCATATATAATTTTTATGATTTCTATGTTACATATGGTCGTGCCTAAGGGATTATAGTTAAAGTAGATTCTTATTTATATATATATATACACATTATTTTTTATACGAGATATATATCGCGGTTTATATTTTATAGATATAATATGTGGTATATAGTTTTTCAAAAAGTTATAAAATGGGTATAAATCTATTCAAAGTATAAAGTGCTATAAATATGCTTTAAAATAGGTATTGTATATATTATTCCTCTAGAGTTCCAATAATAGGCCTAAGGAATGACAACGAGGTAGATCGGGGACGGTTTTTCAATTACCATCCCCATCTTCGAAAGTCAATCACAATATCATACCTGCTTCATTAACTATTCTTTTGGATGCGAGGATGATGTAAGTATTAACCAATGGATAACGGAGAAAATCATGATTATCTATCACCCATTGATAATAATAAAATATTAAAAAAATTATGATGAAAATACTAAATTCTATTTATAGTCAAAAAAATATAAAACATAATAATATGCTAATAATTTTTAAACTCTAAACTTTAAATATATAAGTATATACAACTCTCTAATTTCGTTATTTTACCAAAAATATAAGAATATAGATAATGTAAAATTAAATAAATATTTATATGTATAATAATTTTTTTATATAAATATATATATATCGGGGCGAGTACGGTGCGGATTATGCTAATACTATTCCCACACCATACCTATATATTAACGGTACGGTTATTCCCCACCTTAGTCATTTTTCCTGCTTGAGCGATTTTTTCCCTCCCTGTTCGAATCGGATAACTGTTGATACCCTTAACCATGAGTTATATTGTCATCTCACTTAATTTCTTGAGCCTACACAAGCCCATCTTATGTACCAATCTAGAGAAATTTACACCAAATACCTATTTTTGTGCCTTATATTTCTTGAATGCCAGTTTTTTAATTTTGACTCAAAATACCCGTTTTGTGGTATACATTTTATATGTAAAATATGTGTGTACATAATTACAATGTAAATTTTTACTCATAGTATACATTTATAGTGTAAACTTATATTTATGGTATACATTTTGAAATTTATATCCATTTTATGATATAATTTTTACTCATAAAATATAAAACGTGAAATTCATTCCATGTAGAAAATCCTTGTGGTTTATGTTTCCCCAAAAAGGTATAAAAAAAAGCATTTATTAAAATAAAAATAAAAATGGGTATTTACAAAAATATGCTTAAACAAACGGGTAATTATGAACTTTTTCCATAAATCTATGTAGAATTTGTTTATGTTAGTCTTGAAATTTAGGGAAAATGACACTGTATATGACTTTTTAAAAAATAATACCAAAAATATATCATACACCAAAAATACATTATTCTCAAAATAATTATTTTTCTATACGATATTCAATGGTATTTCTCTAAACATTTAAGTTACTAAAAACTGAGAAACTAATTTAGTTATTAGAAACTAAGAAACTAATTTAGTTATTAAAAACTAATTTAGTTTCTTATAATCAATATCAAAATCCCAAAAAAATCAATTTGATTACCGAAAACTAGAAAACAAAAGTTAATAGAAACTAGAGAAAAATGTTACTTAAAACTAAAACTAAATTGGCTTTTGATTCCCAATAACTAAATTAGTTTACCGAGTTTTAGTAACCTAAATATTTATAAAAACTTGTCACTGAATGTTGTACGGAGAAATAATTATTCCGGGAAGGTCGTATTTTTTGTGTTATTTTTGAAAACTTAGGTATTAATGTCCAAATCCCTTGAAACTAGGTTTCTTTCAAAATTTCAGGCTCAAAGTACCAAAAAATGAAAAATGTCGGATGTGCCAAATTTTTTGATAAATCTAGGATTAATTTAGAAAAATATCACTTTTTAAAAAATATTTTAGAAAAAATAATACTTTCAATAATATTTAGAAAAATATCATTGTTTTTCAAAATTGGTATTTTTTAATTGTACTCGAGGTAACCAGTTAGATTACTTGGGGTAACCAATGTAATTAAATGAGATAACAGATCAAGTTACAGGAGGTAATTTATTAGTTACTTTAAGTATCTTATCAATTTATAAAAAGTGATAGTTTTCTTAATACTTTTAAAAGTGACATTTTTCTAATTAAAATCTGTAATTTTTCAAACAGCTTCAAAATCTGAAATTTTTTATTTTTTTTGAAAAAATACCATAAAAAATCAAATTTCCTCTCGAAGCTAACGAAATAATAACAAAACCCAAAAATTTGCATAATCAAATGATGGAAAGACAGAGAAAAAAAAACATGTAAGATTCCATTCAAACTAGATTACTGACATAGCTGGTCTAACGTTAGTTTATGTTAACCACTCTCAACAGCTCTGCTCAAATATCCTTTCCCTTGCCTCATTAGCCTGCACCATTCACATTTGAAGCAACAAATGTAAACTAATATTCTACTCAAAACTTCTGTGGGGAGCATAAAAGTCATACTTTTAGATGGGGAAAGAAAGTTGACACCACTTTCAGCAATCATAATGTGAAGACTTTCACTATTTATTAATAATTTTAAAAAAAAATAGGGCCTCTTACTACGAACCTGCTTTTGCCAATTGGTAAAGAATGTTACGAGGCCAAGCAGTAGTGCTTGAATTATAGAACCTGCCAGTGTTCCAATCCAAAGGCCAACTCCTCTCAAGTGTAGCACAAAACACAACACGATAGCCAATGGAATCCCCACCAAATAATATGCCGCCAGATTAAGATAAGCTCCTATATGCTGCCACCCACTTCCTCTAGCAATGCCTGGTTGCAAAGCACAAAATGTAGCCTAGAGTTAGTATAGGGTACACAATATATATAATACTATCTGTAGTGCGAATTTTTAATTAATGAGATTTCGCCTTATTTTATGTTGTTTGGACTTTGATATAAACATTGGTATGGTCTAACATTCCAAAACGAATAATATCAACAACGTACAAATCCCTTATGGAAGCCATCACTAGTTTAACGTGTAGTGGAGTCACTTTTTATTTCTTGTCGAAATGAAAACTAAATAAATATGAAACATGACATGCATATGATAAGAAAGGTCAAAAGCTAAGAATACAGACCAGAAAGAACAACGAGAAGGCTGTCCATGATAACTGAGAGAGATAGCAATGGAGTTATTGCTGCTACATAGTCCACAACTTCTTTTTCATAGCTGAAAGCATATCCCAGAACAGAACGACAACAGAAGAGAATTGTGCTCAGTAAAATGGCCTCCACAACTGCAAGAATCATTGCTGCAACAACAGCTGCTTGAACCGCTTTTGGATTCCCAGCTCCGAGTTCATTCGAAATGCGAGTGCTGTAAAACAGCACTGACTTTTTCAATAAATTAATGAACAATTTAGTAATTTTTGTTTTTTCAAATATATTACTGAAGTCAAGAATTGAAGAAAACCTCGCAGCCGCACTAACACCATATGGTATGAAATAATGCAATGAAGTTGTTGTAAGGCTGCTCGTCAAGAAAGTGATATGAATTAGAAAGCAAAACTCGGCTGACCATACTATACTTTTATTCAGAGGGACGAATAAGATAATGAAGCATACCAAATAGAAAGGACAGAAGTTTCAAGTTTCGAATTTGGAAGAAACCCGGATAGCAAAATAAGCACCTCAAATGACCACCACTCAAGGCTATGAATATTGGCAACAAGAATACATGTTAAATAAGTAAACAGATCTTACCATATCATAACTTATTTCGAAAGTATAGTAACGTGACAAAATTACATACCAAGCCATAACCGCAGAAGGGATCCCGAACTGGAAAAACTGTCGAATGTTTTTGAGTACATCAACTGAAAATGGAACTCGGGTTTTCTCACAGGAAGAAGAATACTTAATGTATATGACAAGCAGTATCACATTTAACCAATATGAGAAACCAACTGACAAAGCTGCTCCAGAAGTTCCTAATTCCAACTTATATACCAGAGCCCAACAAACAGGAATGTGGAAACAAATGGTGGCACATGAGCTTGAGAGGATTGGCAGAGTCAGGCCTTGAGTCTGGAAATACCGAACCAGCGATTGAAGAATAGCATAAGCAACTAGTGCAGGGATTAGCAAAACCGAGTATTTTCCGGCTTCATTGGAGACTAGAGGGTCCTGACCTATCAGTACAAGAATTTTTTCCACAAATATCCAGAGGAGAGATATTGGGACACAAACCAAAATGAGTGAAATGATAGAGCAGTAAGTATAGATTCCAAGCTTTTGGTATTGCTCTGCCCCATAGGCTTGCCCACATAAAGTTTCCAATGCATCCGCCATTCCAAACTGAAAATCACATACAGAGACTAAAATTACATTAAGCAACTGAAAATCATTCCAAAAATGGATAAAGTACCAGTACTTGAGCTATAAAAGTAAGTAGAATTAATCCGTATGGATATATACAAGTTCCAAGCTCTATATGAAATCTGAAAAACCCTCTGTTTCTTTTGGTAGGATCGTAAAGAGCGTTTATTAAGCTTGCCTAACCACTAATTCCATATTTTTTTTTTCTCTTGAAATTCATTACACCACACTACAATGTGTCGTTAGAAACGTAAACGAATCCAAAAGTTGAAGTTAATAAATATATTTATATACAGGCTACCATAGATTATATGAACAAGCAGTATAGGAGAAAGTAGTTAAGCGTCAGAACACTTTACAAGGAGGCTGAAACCGGTGACGGTGGTGAAAGAGTTGGCAATGGCGACGCCAGAAAGCGATAGTTCGCCAAGATGACCGGCCATCATCTCCGAAACAACCTGCAGGAGGAACTGAGAAACCGACACCACCACCATTGGCACGGCTATGTAGGTAACCTTCTTTAGCTCCTCTGTTAAGCCACTCCATGTGATCACCTTCCATTTCTTGCCTTTGGCCTCAGCTGATGGTAATAGTAATGGCTCTTCCATGACCACAAAGCCTCTATGAAGAATATTTTAACATTTTGGATTCAATTTATTGATGGTGTATTCGTCTAAGAGAAATACTATTTAGTTCTCGTTCACACTTGTGAGATGGTAAATCAGAAATATCAGATTATAGTGTGAGACTTAAATATGGGTTCTTAGCTGACTATAGTGACTTTTCCATGTCCATATTTTTCAGAGAGTTACGACAAAAGACGAAGAGAAGTGTCTGTTCGCAAGTATCAAGGTATCGGTTTGAAGCTGCCTTACTTTTAAAAAAGCCAAGAGAAAATAATTGGAGTTGTTTAGGACAAACTATTTAACGTTAGATTATTAGATTGAAAGAAAACAAAAAAAAAAAAAATGGTTGAAGATGATTCAGAAACCATATCTTTGACTCATTAATTCGAATTTATTAACAAACAAATTGAACTTAAACATCCTTAGTACTATATTTTAAGTGTAGAAATTAAAAAATAAAATAAAATAAAGTACTGGCCCCAATAATGAATGAACAACGTGATTGTTCTATGCAACCACAATCACACCTAATCAAAAAAGGAAAAAAGAAATAAATAAACACGCAATATTCAAATATGAGCGCAGATGAAACAAGCAATAGGCACCGTCAAGCCAAACTTTATATTTTATTTCTCTTTCGAGAAACGAGTCCATATGAGTGCGGTGCAGATGAATTAAGCAATTAAGCACCATCGCCAACTTTTTACTTTATTTCTGTTTTGGGAAACGAGCTAGTCTGCTATATTTAAAAGAAGTATTATAATAAAATTATACAATGACATATTCAATTAGAAGATAGATTCTTTCAATATTATCGTTTATACTCCACTGCGATGCTAAACTTAGCAAAATAATAACAGTTTTAGTTGTTTAATGATAAACAATATTAGCTATTATACTAAGAAATTAAAAAACTAAGCTAAATACGTCCCACATTAATAGTTGGCCAAACTCTGAATGGCAGACTATATCATTATAGAAATCTAGAACCACTATCATTGAGCTAACTCTAAAGACCGGAGATTTAGGCCAACAACCATGAGTGTTACGAGAGACCCCGATGCCATAGCCCTTAGCCTCCTCATACTTGGGCAAGAGAATGCCGTCTCAGAATATTTTGACATAGGCCTATGATTTTATCTTGTAAATTGTGAATAATGCGGCTCTCAGAACTTGCTTAGTTGCTGCTAATTGCATACACATATAAATGCAGAAGTAGCCTTATGAAGGGGATACAAGAATTCTCCCCTTTTCGTGTTGCATGTTTTATTTATTTATTTTTTAATATGCTAGTCTCACAATGGAAAGACCATTCAATGAGAATACCAGAACGAAAAACCAAATTGTATATTGCCTTTAATGGGTTGTTGGCATAAAAAATCGTCTTCATTTATTGCATATTGTACATAACTCATAGTTTATTATACAAAGTGCAGTGTACCTATCCATAATGATTTTTGAAAAAACTTTTCCTATATACACATATATACCAAAAGTTTCAGAGAAGGAAGATACCTTTTGGGGGCTGAATATGTGTTTTGGTACTTAGACATCAAGAAATATGACAGTAAATTTGTGTTTAATACGATGAAGAGACCGAAATTCGATATTGACTGTAAATTCCACAGTTAAATTCCCAAAAACCAAGTTCAAAATCATAAATCAATATTTTCGAAATTCTTCCATTGAAAATTAAATCTCTTGCAGCCAAATGCATCGAAAACATTCACAAAAATGTAAACACAGGTTTGTACGTAAGACCTCCCCCACTACCTGAAAATGATTCGTGTCAAGAGGTTTCAAAGTTACACCATGAAAGATAGTGATCAATTCCCAGAAAGGTTATCGAAACATTGTCTAGTTTAGCATAAGCCTAATTTTTTTTTTTTTTTTAAAAAAAAAGACTGATATAAACCGAAAACACATAATAAAAGTATATACGTAACTAAATACAAAAATGTATAAAAGATGTAGTCACATACTTAGCTTATTGATAATCATACTGTCTCTAACGTTGAAATCTAGAGTTCAACTCTCCGTCACTATTAATATTAAAAAAGACGTACAAAAATAGCGGATTACCAAAAAAAAGGCATAACATAGAGGAGGAAAGGGGTTGAAAAAAAATGATAGTTTTTCTTTTTTTTGTGCGATAAAAGAAATTGGTTACAAATTCAGTTGGAAGACAAAAACTTCAGTAAAATAAGCTCATCATATCATCCACTCCTAGTATAACCTAGCTGATTAACTATGTGCATTTTAGTTATCTACCATGCACATGATTAACTTTGATATACACAATGGTAGTAAGCTAAATATATACAATAGTTGTTGACTTGACTCTGAATGGCCGTCTACCATTATTATAATAAGGAGTTTATACAACCGTCAATGTATTCATTATAGAGACTAGATTTCAGACAACATCGTACGCCTATACGGGATAGACTCCTAAAACTTATATTCTGCATTCTTGGAAAGACGTCAATATGACTCACCTCCTCCACGGAGACTGATTAATCTTCCAGTGGAGAGACTAGCTAAAACTGTAAAATTATTTTCCTCATGCTACTCAAGATATATAACTTCAATAAATGAAAAAGTGTGTCAATTAACTTTTCATTTTGAAAACAAGAAAACCGTCAAGGAATTAAATAATAGACACATGCAACATGATTCAGCAAATCATTGAACAAAGTTAAAGATTGTTCAAGACAACAAAAGCCAATATCAAAGCGACGAACATAACATTCAGACCGAATATGAAAACGATTCAGATCTCAAGACAAAACACATAATTAACATACCCCACAACCAATTCAACCGAAATTCGCCACAAACAAAAATAAGCAACAAAAATTCCACCAGAAACAGAACTTCTAGAGATAATTTAATCCAAGCAAAACAAACTTTGTCACTCAAAAATTCATCAGAAAAGAACTCATCATATACTATATTATTTACAAACTTTTTGGTGTGCTTATATAACAAAATCCAGAAGAAAAAACCAGAGAAATAATGAAATTGTATGAAAGATTAAAATATTCAAGAGGAGTTCTAGCACTACTTATTTTAACACTTTCATGCCTCACTGTTAAACACATGAACTCTACTTTTAAGCATTTAATACACAAAAAAAAAAACAAATAAATGAACCTAATTTTGATCTTGCTGATTTTCTTAATACAGATTACAAAACAATCATGTTCAGAAACCTAGTATAATGATTATGGTTTCCTTGTAGAGGAAAATGGTTCATCATGAAAACTTATTTGCCGAAATTTCAAAAATACATATAGAAAAGGGATAAATAGAAATTTCAAAAATACATATACAAAAGGGATAAATAGAAATTTCAAAAATACATATAGATTTGATTTAGATTGTTAAAAAAAAAAAAAGAAAAAAGAAAAAAGAAAAAAACCATTAGTAATTTTTAACGCAACAGTCTTGATCCGAACTACTGAATTCTCCTCATATTATAACATAAAAATCTATACTTCAAAAAGAGAAGCTAATAAAGAATCCCTCTGTATTATTAAATAAAAGATTAATTCGAACATCGAAAGTAAAAATAAGAACAGATCAAAATATGAAAGCATATGGGAAATCGTGTGAACTACATATTTAAAACAAAACAAAATAAATAAACCATAAAGGGAATACGTACCTAGATGTGGATGATGGATAGTTGAGGGGTGTGGGGACACCGGCTGGATCAGTATAAAGCGTCCATATTTCTATCGAGAGAATCTAAAAGAGAATTAGATCTGGTGACTAGCATTTAATTATCACAACATATCAAGTCCCTGTCACTGATTTATTATATACATAAGTTAAAGAAATTATAAATATAAAAACGAAAAAGGAAATGTCTAAATCCAGATGAAAGTTTGTGGAAAGCGGAAATCGATATGTATAGAATGAGCCACAGAAAGCGGAGCGAATCGGTTCGTGTAAGTGTCTGAATTCAATACTAGATGAGTTCAGGATAAAACCACGTCGAGCAAATCAATAATTATAGTTCACCGATCAGCTAGTGAAAAGAACAGTCACAATAGAAACAGTAAAAACGGTAACCATAATAGTAACAGTCTAAATAGCAGCTACAATAAAAATAATAAAAAAGACTATCGTAATAGTAATAGTAAAAAGTGGTGTTCACAATATTTTTCAAGTTTTATAAATACGGAGGACTTCATCACTTATTTTGCTTCTCATTCTAAATTCTCTTCATTTCTAAAAAAAATTCAAGCCTAAGAATTCTTCTTAGNAAGTTTGTGGAAAGCGGAAATCGATATGTATAGAATGAGCCACAGAAAGCGGAGCGAATCGGTTCGTGTAAGTGTCTGAATTCAATACTAGATGATGAATTCAATACTAGATGAGTTCAGGATAAAACCACGTCGAGCAAATCAATAATTATAGTTCACCGATCAGCTAGTGAAAAGAACAGTCACAATAAAAACAGTAAAAACGGTAACCATAATAGTAACAGTCTAAATAGCAGCTACAATAAAAATAATAAAAAAGACTATCATAATAGTAAGAGTAAAAAGTGGTATTCACAATATTTTTCAAGTTTTATAAATACGGAGGACTTCATCACTTATTTTGCATCTCATTCTAAATTCTCTTCCTTTCTAAAAAAAATTCAAGCCTAAGAATTCTTCTTAGAGTCCATTTGGTTGTAATGGTAATGGTAATGGTAATAGTAATCAGAATGAAACAGAATAGTAATGTAATTATTTTGTTTGGTTAAAATGATAGAGTCAGTAACTGAATAGAAATTCTTATATAATGGTGAAAAGGAATGTAATTAGTTGTATAATGACAAAAATATTCTTCATTTCAATTATTTTAAATTATATTTAGCATTTAATTATTTCATTAAATTATTTCACGTTTAACATTATTTTATCTTGTTAAATTATTTTAATAAATATTTTTTATTAATCAAATTATTATTTTATTAAATTATTTTTCCATTTATCACAATTTTATTTTATTATTTTTTAAATTATTTTATTAATTCTTTTTATTAATTAAATTATTTAACATTTATCATTATTTTATTATTTTGCTAAATTATTTTATTAATTAAAATAATATTTTATTAAATTATTTTACATTTAGCACTATTTTATTTTATTTTATATTTTTAAATTTATTTTATTAGTTATTTTAACAATTAAATTATTATTTTATTACATTATTTTATATTTAGCATTAAATTATTTTTCATTTAGCATAATTTTATTTTAATATTTTTTTAAAATTATTTTATTAATTAAATTATTTACCATTTATCATTATTTTATTTGATTTTATTATTTTTCAAAATTATT
>JXTB01000013.1:1026421-1058325 GCA_002914805.1 Parasponia andersonii
CGCAAAGTCGATCTCCTAATAATAGTACGAGAGTCATTGATTAGAGCATTGTTCACATATACAATATTATTCACATATATGGTACTGTTCACATACAGTGAAACGGTAGTAACTGAACAAATCGTGGTGAACAAAGTGGTGTCAAAATTCGATATCGAGAAGTTCAATGCGAGCAATTTGTCTCTGAGGAAAATGAAGATAAAGGCAATCTTGATAAAAGATAATTGCCTAGTAGAAATTGGGGAAAGACTTGCTGAAATTACTGATGATAAAAAATGAGACGAGATGGATGTCAATGTTATCGCTAACTTATATTTGGCGTTACCAGATAGAGTCCTATCGAATATTGAGGAGAAGAAGTCAGCTAAGGAGATAAAGGATACACTGACAAAGTTGTATTAAATCAAGTTGCTTTACAACAAAATTTTCTTGAAGAGAAAGCTTTACACCCTTCGGATGGCGGAATCAATAACAGTGATCGACCACATCAACACCCTCAATACTCTATTTTCACAACTCACAACAATAAAGCATAAAATAGAGAATAATGAACACGTAGAAATCTTACTTCAGACTCTACTTGATTCGTATGATCAACTCATCATAAATATAATCAGTAATGCTACAACTCTAGTTTTCAACAATCTTATAGTTATTGTTCTCGAAGAAGAAAATCGGTATAAGAACAAGGAAGATAGATTGACAAGTTCACAACAAGCAGAGGCTTTGACAATGAGAGGGAGATCAACAAAACGTGGCCCTAATAGGAGTTAGAGTCATGGTAGATTAAAGTCAAGAAGTAAAAAGAATGTCAAGTGTTATTATTGTGGCAAGAAAGAAAACGTCAAAAGGGAGTGTTGGCAACTCATGAAGAATGGAGATTCCAGAGGGAAGGACTCCGAGTCATCAAATGCTCAGGAGAACGTTGCAAGTACTTCAGATAATAGAGAAATCTTGTACAACGAAGTAGCAATAATTTTTAAGGACAGAAGGCAACTCACTGATATTAGGTTAGTAGATTCGAGAGCAACATAGCACATGACTTCTCACAATAAGTGATTTCACACATATGAACCTATTTCTGGAGGATATGTATTCATAGGTAACGATCATACCTTAGAGATCACTAGGATTAATACTATCAAGATAATGGTACTATTCGTACTATTCAAGAAGGGTGATATGTGAAGAGCCTGAAGAAAAATCTGTTGTCTTTGGGACAATTAGATAACCTTGGTTGCAAAATACGTATCAAGATTGGGATTATGAAGATCATGAAGGGTACGCTTGTAGTAATGAAGGCAAACAAGATTATAGTGAATCGATACATGCTTAAAAGAGATACACTGATGTAAGCAGAGGCATTAGTTGCTTCAGCAAATTTTAGAGAAGAATCAATGACGATTTGGCATCATAACCTCGACCATATATCAAAACAAGGCTTGAAGATTCTTTCTGAATGGAGGTTGCTTCCTGGTCTGATAAAGGTATCTTTACCCTTTTGTAAGTATTGTGTCACAAGTAAGCAATATAGATTAAAATTTAGCACATCTAGTTTTAGAAGAAAAAAAGTTCTAGACTTAGTTCACTCTGATATTTGGCAAGCACAGGTGAGATTCCTAGAAGGAGCTAGATACTTTGTAGCTTTAATTGATAATCACTTCAAAAGATGTTGGGTATTTCTTATAAAGAGGAAGGTGGATGTGTTTTCAGTCTTCAAAATATTCAAAATGCGAATAGAGCTTGAATCCGGAGAAAGGATCAAGTACTTGAGGATGGATAATAGAGGAGAGTATACAAGTGATAAATTTGATAACTTCTGTCAATAATAAAGTATCAAAAGGTAGTTTATACTCACATACACTCCTCAACAAAATGGAGTGGCAGAGCAAATGAACAGAATCTTGTTAGAAAGAATAAGAGCAATGTTGAAAGCTGCAGGTCTATCCAAGACATTCTAGACAGAAGCAGTCAAAACCGAATGTTATGTGATCAATCGATCTCCATTAACAACGATTGATCTGAAGACACCGATAAAGATATGAACTGATAAGCCAACTCATTATTCTCCCTTACATATGTTTAGAAGACATGTGTACGTGATGTACAACACTCAAGAAATCACAAAACTGGATTCAAAATTCAGAAGGTATATATTCTTAGAATATGCTAATGGAGTCAAAAAGTATCATTTATGGGATTCTACTGCCTATAAAGTTATCATCAACAGAGATATAATATTTGCAAAGAATAAACTGTAAGAGAAGAGAGACGATAATAGGCCAGAAACTACTATAGTTCAAGTAGAAAAGAATACTGAAGATTCAGATTCTTCTAGAGCAGCACCAGAGCACGTAGTAGAAGAACCAGTCGAGGAAGAAGCTTATAAAATCCGTTAATCAACTCGTGAGAGAAGACCACTAGCATAGCACTCGGATTATGTCACAGAGTAATATTGCATACTGCCTTCCAACGGATGATGAAGAGCCTTCCATAAGGCTACCAAAGCCCCGGATATATCCCTATGGATGGTAGTAATGCAATAAGAGATTGAAACCCTTCACAAGAACAAGACATGAGATCTTCTTTCACTGTCACAAGGACGGAAGGTCATTAGCAACAAATGAGTCTACAAGATCAAGTATGACAACAACGATCAAGTGGAGTAGTATTGTACGAGATCAATGGTAAAAGGATATGCTCAGAAAGAAGGAATTAACTTCAACAAAATATTTTCACTTGTAATTCGTCTGACAATAGTTAGAGTGGTTCTGGCGATGTATGCTACATTTGATCTACATCTAGAGTAGCTAGATGTGAAAACTACTTTTCCTCATGGAGAATATGAAGAAGAAATTTATATGCTCCAACTAGAAGGTTTTGCTGAAACAGGTAAGGAGAACTTGATTTACAGATTGAACAAATCTCTATACAGTCTCAAATAGGTGCCGAGGTATTGGTATAAGAGATTTGATTCCTTTATCATAAGCATTGGATATAACAAACTCAGTTCAGACCACTGCACATATTTCAGGAGGTTTGATAAAGATAATGATGTCATTATCTTATTATTGTACGTAGACAACATGTTGGTAGCGGGTCCTAATAAAGGTAGAGTCCAAGAATTGAAGGCACAATTAGCTAGGAAATTTGATATGAAGGACTTGGGACTAGCAAACAAGATTATAGGGATGCAAATTCACCGAGACAGAGGTAACAGAAAGATTTAGCTTTGTAAGAAGAATTATTTGAAAACATCTTGTGACACTTCAATATACAAGATTGTAAGCCGATTTCTACCCCACTTCCTGTTAACTTCAAGTTATCCTCCAGGATGTGTCCTAGCAATGAAATAGAAAAGATTAAGATATCTTGAGTATAGTATACATCAGTAGTGGAAAGCCTAATGTTCACTATGATATGTACAAGACCAGATATTGCACAAGCATTGGGAACAATTAGCCGGTATATAGCGAATCCTAATAGAGAGTATTGGAATGTTGTGAAGAGGATTCTAAGGTACATCAAAGAAACCTCATATGTTGCATTATATTATGGAGGATCAGAATTTACTATCAAAGATATGTTGATTTAAATTTTGAAGGTGATCTTGATAAACGAAAATCTACTACAAGCTATGTGTTTACTCTTGTAGAAGGAGTTGTAAGTTGGGTTTCGAAACTATAAATTATTATGGCTTTATCTACAATAGAAGTAGCATACACGGAAGTTGCACAAGCTTCCTAAGAGGCTATTTAGATTCAAAGATTATTGGTCTGGATTTTTTGACATACTTTCTAAGAAGTAAGCCTCAAACATATACTAAGACTATAAACTCTACTGAAACACCTTTGTGGAAAGAGGTTATTAAAAATAAATTGATTCAATCTTATAAAATCATACTTAGGAACAAGTGGACCTTCCTCTTAGATGTAAATCACTAGGTTCAAAGTGGATTTTTAATAGGAAAATGAAAGCTGATGGATTGATTGATAAGTACATGGTAAGACTTATAATTAAAGACTACCGATAGAAAGAAGGTCCAGACTACTTTGACACTTCTTCTCATATGACAAGAATAAATTCTATTAGGATGGTACTTATGATTGCTACTATGTAGAGTCTCGAAATACACCAAATAGATATAAAAATAGCCTTTCTAAATAGAGATCTAGAAGAAGAGATCTACATAGGACAACCTAAAGGTTTTTCTGCATCAAGACAGGAGAAGAAAGTCTGTAAGTTTGTGAAATCCTTGTATGGATTGAAACAAGCCTCGAAATAATGGCACGAAAAATTTGATAGCGCTATGAAAACTAATAGATTTAAAATCAACGAATATGACAAATGTATATATATATATATATATATATATATATATATATATATATATATATATATATCAAAGACACCAAAAATAGTTATGTCATTTTGTGTACATTGATGACATACTTATTATTGGTAGTGATGATAAAATGATCAAATTTACTAAAAATTTGTTGAATTCAAGATTTGACATGAAAGACATGGATTTAGTCGATGTCATCTTGGGAATGAAAATCTCAAGAGTATCAGATAGACTTATTTTAAGTTAGTCACATTATGTGGAAAATATTCTTGAAAAATTCAATAAAGATAATTCTAGAGTTGCCAAAACACCAATAGATTTAACTTTATATTTATCCAAAAATAAAAGAAAGAGAGAGTATGTCTCAAGTAGAATACTCCAGAGTGATAGGCAGTCTAATGTACATGATGAGCTATATAAGACCAGATATCATCTATACAGTTAGTAAACTACTTGAACTAAACATTGGCAAAAGATTATAAGAGCATTAAAATACTTACGGTTTACACGAAGTTATGGGCTGCACTATACAAGATATCTCTCTGTATTTGAAGGCTACAATGATGCGAATTGGATATCCGATATTAAAAACTCAAAGTCAACTAGTGGTTATGTGTTCACACTAGGAGGTGTAATAGTGACATAGAAATCCTCGAAACAAACTGTTATTGCCAGATCCACTATAAAATCTGAGTTTATTACACTAGATAAATGTGGGGAAGAAATAGAGGATATTCTAAGATGGCCAAAGGTTGTGCCTATAATTTGTATACCTTGTGATAGTCAATCTGTATTTGGAAGAGCAAAGAGCAATATATATATTAGTAAGTCTAGACATATGTATCATAGACACAATATTATTAGACAACTACTCTCAACTGGGGTTATTTCTGTGGACTATGTAAAGTCAAAAGATAACATTGCAAATCCGCTAACCAAAGGGGTGAATAGAGAGTTAGTTGAAAAGTCGTCGACGAGAATGAGATTAAAGCCTATGAAAGAATAGGTCGATAAAGTAGATACCGAACCTAGTTGACTAGAGATCCTAAGATCTAGGTTCAAAAGGGACAACTAAATTATAAAAAATGTATTGGATCACTGTGAGGATTTTTCTGTGTCCACTTCGATGATGAAATAGTGATGCCCGTAAAATGAAAGGTTAAGCTATGCTTTTAATGATTTTTATGCGTCAGAAATAGAGTTTCAAGCGAAATAATACGGATTACTCTTAATTAGCGATCATCTATGTGAGAGAGAAGTAGGGTCACTTCTAAAGGAATTGTTAGGGCACAATTCTTATTAAACTCTTATAGAACCAGGTGTTCATGACCAAAACAAACATAACAGTGAGAACTGAAAAAGTGTCAGGAAGATTCCTGTATGAGATACGTTATCATTTATACAAATGATAGAATAGTTCAAGGATATCACGTCTACTATTTAGCTAGTAAGGTAAACGTATTACACCTACTTATCTTATACAGGTTTTGACTGTCGAATTCTATCACTATGTCAGGTCGAGTCTTAGGTCATCAATTTCATTCATATGGGGAATTATTGAAAAAATGGTTTGTAAAACCATTGTAAATAGCCATTTTGAGGCATGAAAATGCCTAAAATAGTACTTGTGTGAATGAGAAATTGAAACTCAAAGTGAGAATGTTCTAAAATTAAATTTGTAACATACTGGAGTTATAAAATTCATTTTTGACTATTATTTGGCCTCATAAAACTGAGGTAATAGCCAAAAATAGTTTTGGTTGTTATACTGTAACAACCAAATATTTTCAGCTATATTAATAAGCTGTCATTATTATGTTGTAACAACCAAACATTTTTAGCCATATTAATGAGTTGTTGCTATTATCGTTATGAGTAGGAAGTTGGTATGACGTTACTATTCGTGAACTATTTTATCTTGGGAAACAGACACTGTTGACATTCCTCTAGGCACCCCAGTGAGGAGGCATAACTGTTTTTAAAGAAATTGTGTGAAGCACAAGACTCTGTTTAATTTCCTTAAACTCCTTTGTTATTTTGGTCATTACTATCGTGATTATTATTATAGTAAATTAATTGTGAATTATTTTGTTACATTAATTGATTTATTTTTATAATAATTATTGTTATCCTAGTAGTTAAATTATCGTGATTTATTACATCACATATTATAATTATAATATTGTTGTATTTTTTATTTCTAGATTTGTTATTACTGTCAATATTTTTTCTAACATTTATGACTTTTACAGTCATGTCATCGGGAAATAAAAGACAAAAATAATTGAAAAATATAAGAAAAAAGAGGAGGTTGTTTTGCAATAGAGGGATTAGTTAGGTAAACGTCTTTGAACTAATAAGTCCTCTCTTTTGGTTGGATCCACTAGTTGATCTAACTCCTCTCTCCCTAGTTCCTTCTAAGAAAGCATGGCTATGTCACCGGAGGAAGAACTAAGACGCAAAGAAACCTCCAAATCGTATTCGAAACTCTAGGACAGACATCTCCTACCAAGAAAGTAACTCTATTCAATTGAGAAATTTCATTAAATATATGTGCTCCAAAGTGTACCTAATTATTACATCCACATATATGCTCTACTAGAAAATTGTTGCAAATTAATATATGTTCATATCCACCTAAGAGGACTTAATTTCTGCAACAAATTTTCTAGTATACTATATGCCTTTATGACTTAACTTTTCATTTCTTTCCTTTTCTCATCCTTTATGCTCATCTCCTAATCTCACATTCTCTTCACTCATGGTCATCAATCTAACTCTAGAAAATTTCCTCCTCTTCTCCATTCTTCTTAGTTTCTTATATCTCATAGAAATTATCATACAAATCTAGTTTTTAAAACCGTTGTTGAAACTAAAATTTATAATTTCATTGAACTTGTATTGTTACATTAGCCATGATTTATGTTGGTTCCAAACTTATTTTTGATTGGATCTTTTTTGTGTAAAATAATTGCAAGTGCATAATATTGCAATAGAATTATAAATGCACAATATCACAAATAGTAATAAAGTGACAAGTATAAGTATTATTCCCACGAGGACTATGTTTACTAAGTACAAAAATTAGTCTAATTCTAACTTTATTTGAAGATAATTAAAAAAGAAAATAAAAATCATTGCACAAAAATAAATTAAAGAACTAATTAAAAAGAATGCTAAACGAAATAACAAGGACGACAATTAACGAGCTAAAGACCTAAGGATTCCGATTATACCAAGATTAATCAGTTTGGTACTCTAATCTATTCAAGTAATATTTTATAATTAATTTTGTCAACGAATTTCTCTAATGTAATAATTAATCTTTTTCAAGTATTAATAATTTAATTTAATAAGTAAGGTCATATATCTTTGTTAAAATTCTAACTTATTAAAATGTATTAAGAACTACTAATTCATAAATGTTGCACAAAACTCATAGATATTTCTATTTTATAACAATCTCATAGTAATTTGATTATGACAAGTTTATGTTGGTTTTAAAATCGAATTTGTAGTGAAAGATTGACCTTAAAACTAATGATTATATGAGTGTATATAATTAATTCATAAAAAAGAGAAAATATAACGAAAATAGATCTAATACCTCTTGTATAGCATATCTTTCTAAATCACGTTCTTCCAATCCAAACTTCGAATATAACTAGACGAACGTATGAATATTGCGAACATATTTCTTAATACTCACACTTTGTGGTCTTACAATATTTTCAACACATGATACTGCAAAGTTGGTTTCTATTGAGATTAATGGAGACCCTTTTTTTTTTTCCTCTATAGTTTATGAATGCATTGTAAAAAATATATGTAGTGCGTCTATTCTTTGCTTGGATTTCTACTTTTTAAATAGGTATTATTAAACTATTTATTAAAATAATTAATTGATCAAATTAATTAATATATTAAATTAGAAACCTAGCCATACGTGAGTTTGGCATATTATATTGCCATACATAATGTTTATATATATATGGTATTACACACCACATACTGAGAGATTCCCTAGCTTGTGGCGTATAACACTTCTTCTAGAGGAGTGTTTCAATTTGTTTTTTCAGTTTCTTAATTAGTATTTATATAATTATCTGATAATTAGATATTTAAAATTCAAAATTTAAACTAATAAATAAATATAAATATAAATTAATTAATAACAATCATTAATTACAAATAGAAAAATTATTTATCTGGACAAAGTGTATAGTAATAGAAATATTGTAATATCCAATACAATATTTGTAGGAGGCGAAATTGAGGATCTATGGCCTATAATTCAAGCTTTAATAAATTAAGATAATTAATTAAACTCTTTAATTAATTTGTCTAATTTATTAATTCTTGTATTATTCCACTAAAAACTTGGAAATACACTCTTAAGGTTACATAATTAATTTACTCAGAAAATAACAAGTAGTCCATCGATTTAATTATTATATGTAATTCAATCTTTTGTAGATGATTCGTAACTGGAGCTAGGTCAATGTTCTGTTACCTCTCCAATTACATCTTTATCTTTGTGTACCGTTGACTCTCAAATGAACAATTAATTTATAAATCTATTATAAATTGAGTACTCAAACTATTCAAATCCTCAATTAATATACAACGGAATCATCTTTTTGGCTTCCTACTAGAAAAAACGGATTTCATATCTGTAAATTATATTTCCAGCTATTCATCTCATTATACTCCCAATATACAAATCTTTCAATCTGTTTAGAAAGCAAATATTTAACATGTTAAATAACCTAATACTATAAACACGAGTTCACAACTATTCAGGATCAAGATTGATCCACATAAGATCATCTAGTGACATTATTTAAACTCTTAACAATTAATAAAATTTATATAAGATTCAAATTATATCTAGTCCAGTCTTATACAGTCATATTATATGAATACCTCCATTATGATGTCAACATATTAATAGCCTCGATAAGACTATTACATCCTCAATATTAATGGGCCGTACTAATAATATTTAATTAAAAATCCTGTATCTTAATTAGTTATTATGGACTATGCTTAGTTTATTATCCATAAATTCAATTCTCATGTATACGTCAACTATATACTAATTCATGATCATATAAATATATTAGAAATTTTTTTACATTTAAAGATATATAAATTATGCACAAATTCAAATAAAAAAAAATGTCAATTTATTAATTCAACAAATATCCAAAATTACATGCTTTAAGAGCATTAATCCTAACAATTTAATCATAACCTCGCAGTCTCAATTCAAATTTCTAAATCATGCATAGTTTGGCAGGACATTTACAAACATTAAGCATAACATATATGAATAAACATCAATTGAATTAAAAATTAAGAGAAACTAGACATTGTAATCTTTGCTACATCATAGGACTAAAAAAGAAAATTTAGTGCATATCCAAAATAATGGAAAACATAAGTCCAAATATAAAAGAGTAAAAAGAAAGAACAAAACTCCGAACAAATTTGAGTTGTACAATGTTCATTTATGGCTTATGCTGTCCTTTCATTTTCTTAAACTTTCTCTATATCTCTCCTGCAATCTAAAGCTCTCAAAATTTGTCTTTTAACTAAGCCTTAGCAATCCCAATTTATAAAATTCTTCGAGTAGAGGCAAAATTGTAATAAAACTAAGAACAATTAGTCAATTTACCCCTTGACTTTTGCCATTGTTATGGATTTACTCCCTCCCTCACTTTTGACGTTATATTTATATAATAGCTGAATAGCAAAATTGTTCTTATTTTACCCCTATATGCTAATACCGTTAGAAGTCCATTAATAAGTATGGTCATTTCATCGTTAGAATATTTTGTTTTTGTCTTGTTTTTTTCTCCTCTAATCCCTTGTTTTTCCTTGAATGGATTATATATGGCAGACGAAGAGTTAGAGATCAATTCTTTAGCGCGACAAAGAAAATAAGCAGCCATAAGGCTCCAAACTCACAGATAAGAAGCGTTTGTTATTGTTCTGTATGTTAATAAATAACGTGTTTAGGAATATATTACACACTGATTGAAAGTGAAAATAGGGTATCAGAGGACTGTTATTATTTGCGATTAAGGTGAATTACTGATGGTCATTAGTAGGTATTTTGGGGTATTTGGTGCAACTTCGATGGATGTCAATATGGAGATCGACAAAAAGGGAATCTGCTCAGGAATTCTTTTTCTCTTTCTTGCGTTGGATTTCTCACTTAATATAGTGTATGGTCAAAACTGAGTGTTTGCGTTGGCTAGGGCACCTCCCATTTCTGCAATACTGGAGAGAATTCGGTTGAAGCTTACAAGGAGATGGGGTAATAGAAGAAGGTATGTGGACAAATGGTTTGGAGATATTGGCCCTTGGGTCAATTTGTTGCTCGAGGAAGCTACGGAAAAGAGTGGTAACTATCAAAATCTCAATGGTGTGGCGAAAGTGAATACCAGATTTTAGTGAATAACATATATGTTGCGGTTGTTAACTTGATTGATAGAAGTTGTAGCTGTAGAAGATGGGATTTGACAGGGATACCATGTAAGCATGTTGTAGCTACTATTTATTATGAAGGCAAGCAGCCTGAAGACTACGTTGACAGTTATTACTTGAAGTCAACATATATAAAAACCTACGAACATGTTTTATATAGGATTAGGAAGGAAAAATATTGGTATAAAACTGGATTGGCCCCTTTAAAGCCTCCATCAGAGCTCAAACAACCTGGCAGGCCCAAAAAGTTAAGAACAAAGTCTGTTGATGAGATTCAGCCCACTGCTACCAAGCTTCCAAGAGGACACCGTGGGAAAATCACTTGTTCTCAGTGTTGGGAAGTAGGCCATAATGCAAGGACGTGTAATAGAAGAAAAGAACTAAAGATTAATTTGGAAAAACATGTATAATTATGAGTGAGCGCTGCTTTCATCTTTTTTTTTTTTTTTTCCTGCTCAGTTAAACTAAGTATGCGCTTAATTCTTCATTGACCATATCGTTCAATTGTCTTTGCAGGTGAAGCCCAACAATAGCATAATGTTGCTACTCCATCTAAACGACCCAAGCCCCATATAGGCCATGACATACCTCAACATACTAGTGATTTTGATGGACAACTGGTAGCCAAATTCCAGTCCCATGTGCAGCCAACATGGATCCTATCTACAATGAGCGAAGGTCTGGCCAATATGGGGGAAGACTTTCTGGTTTCCCAAATTATTAATCCTACCCCAACTAAGCCAACAAAAGATAAGCCTCAGATTGAAAAAACACTTGGCTTGAAGACAAAAACAACCCTTAAGTCTATCAATTGGAAGAAAATTATGTTTAATATATCTCTAAAATTTATATAGATTATTCTTATAGTTATATGAACTAGTTGCACTTTTCTTGGTGTTAGCTTGCTTTGATAGAAAATTTCGAATTAATAAAAGTAGTTTATTGCCTGAGTGTATCTCTTGATATATGCAATATATAATGGCACTATAAAATTTTAGATATTGTTTGTTTTGAACATGTGCAGGCCAATCATGCAAGCACATCATCAACATTAAAACATTCTATTTCGTATAGACCACCTAGAGCTCCTTTTCGAGATGATTGGAAAGCTTAAGTAGCTTTTTTTCTTTTTCAATTTTTTTTGACAGAACTTTGTATATGTTGCACTAAATATAATCTTTTGTTGCAGCTTTATCGTAGACATGGCGCTTATTTTAGGTATGAAATTATGTACATTTTGGAAGATGGCTTCCAAACATATTTTATGATACTAATGACTAAATTCAAAAATTGCTATATTATGGCTCATTTTGTTTTTTTTTTTTTTTTTATTTACATATGTAACCATGTAAAACATGCTATTTTAACTCTTTTTCATTATTTAATCATTAAAAAAATTAGCTATTTGGAATCCTCCAATAAGAAAAAATAACTCAATGCATTTATTTGACTTTTTAAAAGTGAGAGACAATTTTACTCTCACCGATTAACAGTGTTCTAACGGTGTTAGTATATATAACAATTTTGACATCTAGCTAGTATTTTAAATACAGAATAAAAAATAAAGAGATAAATTTATACCAATGACAAAAATAAAGCTAAAACGATTAATTGTTCTAAAATTAAAATTTGGAACCTCCAATATAGCACTGGGGCACTCACATGCCATTATCTGATAAGATTCCCTTTTTTTTCTCTCTGCTTTTTCTTTTTTTCGGAATAGTCCCATGCGGACAAAACTATATAAATTCGGTAGGCATATCTGAATTGATTGGCTAAATGAAAAGATGACTTAATGAGGCTGATGTGTCGAGCTATAGATTGTGAAAAAATCCGGGTGTACTGGTACACGACCTCATGCGATCAAACACACTGGGAAAGGAGTTCCTGCCATACTGACTTGTGGGCCCCAACTAATCTGGAGCGAAGTCGACGCGCACATGTGATGGGATATTAGGATGATCCAATGATTTTCATAGCGCCTAGTAAATCCTTCCCCATCCACGTGTTTGTATTCCTCTTCTCCGATTTTCTTTTAAATAAAATAAAACCAAATCAAATTAAAATTAAACACAATTGGACTAAAATCTAAACTAAAAATTTTCGAAGACACGTAATTTTAAGTGAAAGAGGATAATTAACACCATTTTTTCCACGGAATTATCAATCTTCATTTGGATAAGAGATTTGTATATTTAAATATAATAAATATATTTAAAATAATTTGTATTTAAATTTTGAGACATTTTTTTAGTAGATTCTATATTGAAAATTGAACTTCGATTAATTTCTATAAATTTACAGAAATCTAGACTAATTGGCATAATGAATATCACAAATTTCGATGCCTTTTTCGATAAAGTGTATTTTTATATTAAAATATAAAAAATTATAATATAGTGATCAAAATAGTATCGAATTGTATCAAATTATTATTGAAAGAGCATCGATATTCATTGTATTAGAATCAAAATTTTCGATGCCATTTGATGGCATTTTGATAACCATTGATTAATTTTCTAGAGACCATTATCAAAGATTGTCTATTCAATTTCATCGAAAATACAATGAATGATCATCAAATGAATGTTAAAATTAATCGAAAGTTTACATGTTCATTGAGAAAAATTGTCGAATTTTTCGGATTTTTGCAAAAAATAATCTAAATTTAGTTTTTAACTATAAATTATCTCAAAACTCAAATACAAACTGTTTTAAATTATATTCATGATATTTAAACATAAAATTTCTGATAAATCAGAGAGAGAGAGAGTTGAGATCACAATAAAGGTGCTGCTGGATATACGACCTTTTGACTCTATATTATATATATATATATATATAGGTTGCCAATCTAATAGGTATTTTTTTTTTTTACCTATGGGTAAGTATTTTTTTTTAGCCATTGGATCACCATTTACTGGTGATCCAATGACTATAATGAAGCGCATGAAAAGACGTGCATCATTAATATTCTTTCTCTCTCTTACTTTTTACAATAAAAAAATGTGTATGCTAAATTTTCATTGGCCAAATTGATATATATGCATAGGTGAAAAACAAAATATCTACTGGATTAGTACCCATATATATATATATATTATGAGTGAACATTACTGGGGGCTTATGATTTAATTTCTTAAGCATTAACTTCTATTTCAATTTCCACAAAAAAATATATATTTTAATTACCAAAGAGGGTAAAAAAAAAAGAAAAAGTTACCGACATTTAAAGTATGTGATTGTAATTTACGACATAAATCTTTCTTTTCATATTAACCTTTTCCTTAATTTTAAATTATATACGAGAGAGAGAAAAATATATTTTATAACTATAATATATTTTATAGTTTTTTTCTAAGTGGAATTATATATTTTATAGTTATAATACTATTATAATTAAGAAAAGTAAATTAGAATATTCTTTAAAAGCAGAAGTTGATAATACATTTTATATTTTACATCATTTTGACTTTTTTTTGTTTAAGAATTAACATCGTATGCCTATGAGCCTTGTAGTCTCTGTTTTAGTTTTTTGAAAAATTAAAACTATCGGGCCAGCCCATCTTATTCTGCGGGCTGCAGGCCAGTTAGTCTAGCCCACAAATAAGGTGACCCGAGTGACAAATTGGGTTGCCCTTTTCATTAGGGGGTTGGCCTGGTCTGATCTACAAGAATGATGAGTTGGGCCAGGACGACCTATGGCCTGGGCCTGCTTAGAGTTGTATATGTACGGAGAGGTGTAAAATAGGCTGAGTCGGCCTGCTTAGAGTTGTATATATACAGAGAGGTGTAAAATAGGCTGAGTCGGCCGACCTAACCCATATTTGTTAAGTCCACGTGGATTTTGTACCAAAATTATGTTCGACCTATTTAAAATGTGGACTAGATTAAGGGAATTAGCACGATTCATAGGTCCAACTCATATTTTATACGAGTGGAATGTGTCTAAGTGAATTGTGGTTATATGGACTGAATATAAGCCAAAATATATGCATAATTTTATTATTATTCTATGCTTTAAAATATCAAATATGGGGTTAAAATCTATTCATATTTTTTAAAAATTTGAATAAATTGAAAATAAACAAAAAACAAAATAAATAACGTTAAAAGTATATAAATAAAAATATTAAATTAAAAAATATATTTAAAGTTATATATACAAAGTCTTCCGGCTAAAGTACTGAGTAGAGCAGATAAGTAAAATTGAGTACACTTTGGAAACTATTTAATAAAATTTCTCAAACAATTGTCACAAGTGTGTGAATGGTGGTTTGTATTGAGTCACTAATGTGTAAATGGGGGTTTGTACGGTTTTCCTGGGTTTCAAAAAAGTGGGGGACATTCCTTATAAGGAAGGCCTATAACTTTGACTAAACTCCTAGCTAGGACAATGCTTTGGGAACATATGCTGCAGAAATTCAAAGCTAATATCGAACTATATTTCTCTGTTTGTTTTTCTCCTTTTGTACATATCTGCATCAAGAATATGTGATAGGGGAAATAAAAGAAAACAAAACGAGTTGAGATGATAGGAGTTATCGGTGATGTAACATTCTAAGATAGTTGATAAATGCATGGTAGTGTTTTCTGTAAAAAAAAAAAAGCACACATTTTCATGTGTTATATCGAAATACCAGTTTCTAGGTTAAGTGGCCAAAAACTAATTTTTCGGATACATAAATTAAAGTTAACAGCAATTTTGTGTGTTTTTGTTAACTACTATTTTTAATCGCTAAACTTCTGGTCTAATAATTAGTTTCGTTTAAAAGTAGTACTGGTCTAATTATTCCCTAATTTCATTATGTCACATGCATATATAATCTGTGGTTGATACGTACAGGCCCATAATTTAATGCTCTATTAAGAAGAAAAATAAATAAAAAACCAGTTCCATTTAGCAACCATTTTTCTTTTTCTAATTTTTGTGCAGCAAAAAAGAACTTACATACTTTTTTCTTCTCAAAACAAATTAAACAATTATGTTTTTCAGTTCCACCCTCTCAATTACGAAGACCTCCAGATTTTCAGTTCCACCCTCTCAATTACGAAGACCTCGAGATTTTCAGTTCCACCCTCTCAATTACGAAGACCTCCAGACAGTGACAGTTAACAAAGTACAAAAATAAATAAATACCTTTTATTTATGTTTGTTACAAGTTGCTATTCCTATATGGCTATACCCTGTATATGTATAACACACGCACTAGAATACTGTTACACAGTTAGATTAATCTACTTCCTAACTACGTTCATAATATTCAATTGAAGTGCCAGTTCTCATGGTACGGGTAACAATAATAGGTGGCTTACCTAATCTAATATAGTAGATTAAAAGGATCCAAGAATGTTTTTTGTGGCTACAATATCCAAAATAGATAGCTATGTAATATATATATATATATATATATATATATATATATATATATATATATATAATTGATATGGGGCATCATTCAACGCCTACCTACATCCATGTGGCACTCGAGAAATAGTAAAATTAGATTAATCTAGTTGGCTGCCCCAAAATCGGCGAATGTGCAACTTTTATTATTCTATATATGGAAATTCCCATTAAACGTGCAAGTCCGTGCCTTCATAATGAGGGTATCCTCCGGTGTCTCGAAAATCGAAGCCTTAGACCTGCAGTGTTTCGGCTACAGAAACATTGTAGCTAAGGGTGTCAACGAGGAGAAATTTTATTATGTATGTCCAATAATATACCAAATTTGACATATGTGGTCAACTTAGCGAAATCTGCAATAGATATTATATCACGGCTCAAACCCCGGAATGAGGGCAATGATACTTCTACAAGTAGAAATTTAATAATTGTTGCAGAAAAATTTATAAATTTTCAATTTTTAATAAAAACGACATTTTGAGAAAAAAATTCATAAATTAATCTAAATTATAAATTTCAATTGATGTATAATCATTATAACATATAAATTGATAATATTATTCATAAAATATTTTCAGGCATTCATCGTCGTTCTCACAATTTAATCATAATAATTATACAATCTGAATCCATAATAAGAGTTATGAAGTATTTCTACAAATTAAAATAAGAGTCTTTCAAATAGTTACTAATTACTAAAATTGATAATAAGTTTTCTGCAACTCACTTTGCCTCATAAATTACCCAAATTACATTGGATAATACTCTAGAGGAAAGAGAGAGGGGAGGGGGGTTAGCTAACACCTAGTAGATAATCGATTATAGATTTTCATTTTATATGAAATACTTATTTTTAAAGTCTTGTATGCTAGCAGTTCAACAAAAAATTTCAAAAAGCTTTACAAAGAAAATTTTCAACACGTTGTATACCAGACCAATTTAAATTTTTTTTTTTCCAACTACTTGTATGTTCCAACCATATCATACACATATATATCAATCATCACATGATATGATCTGAAGGTCTCCCAAAAGAGAAATTTGTGCCCAAGATATAATAAGTCTGAAGGTCTCCCAAAAGAGAAATTTGTGCCCAAGATATAATAAGTCTGTACGTCCTACCATTGTGTATCAATTAATGTAATATGAAATGCAGATACATAAAATGGATATGTACAATCATCATTCAGTTCATAAAATCAACCATGTAGTAATTTCTAAAAACTTCGACATTATAAAAGTTGTTTTTCTCAAGATCTAAAAATCAAGTTCCTGTAGAAAATTTTAGAAAAATAATATATATAATATACTAACCAGTATGACGTGTCTCTCATGCAATTCAATATCAATCATATGATCAAAAATAATTTATAGACATAATTTTGCAATCCAATCCATAAATTCCATATTTGATCAAATAACTGGATTTGTAACAAAAACTAATATAAAGTCAAGTAATCGAATCTCTACCTCTATTGAATAACAATGAGTTGTTACCAAGATTAGTGGTAACTGCCATAGGTCATTTGGAATTCCAAATGAAAAACTATAATTAAAAATCACTTGTTTTGAGAAAGTCACTTTTCTAACATAGTCTCAATAGGAAAAACATATGCCACCATTGTGTTCCTAGTATCCAAAAATAGCTAAGTTAGATATATAATTCGATAATTTTGGGTCCAAGCTGAAACCCAACCCTTAGCATACAAATTGAGATGAAATCCCGAGCCTTGTATCTCCAAATTCATGTTACTTTGAAACATATTAATACTAAATATCAAAAGTCATTTTTCTACCTCACTATACCCAAATTTGTAGTTGAAACTTCATCTTGAGGCCCCAAGCCATAAACGGGCCTTAATTCTGAAAGTTATAAACACATAACTTGTCCAAAAGTATTTGCAAAATAAGAGCTTTTTTGCTCATTTACAAAAATATTAACTTCACAGAAGATTTATATCGACAATAAGTCAGCAATAGTTTTGGCTAAAAATCCAATCTTTTATGACCGAAGCAAGCATATCGATACTCTCTATCATTACATAAGAGAATGTGTTGCAAACAAAGAAGTACAATTGGAGTATATGAGATCACATGATCAGATTGCTAATATTTTCACCAAACCACTCAAGTTTGAAGACTTCACAAGATTAAGAAATTTACTTGGTATTATAAAATAAGTTTAAGGGGGTGTTGAAAATAAACTTGTTTAAGCCTATAAGAAGTATTTTAAGCCCATCAACATGAGGCATAATAAGTTGGAGTTAGCTCAAGTGCAAAGCTCATAAAAGAAAAAAGCCTAAGTCCAAATTAAAGAAGCCTTCCACCTAGAATCTTCTAGTGTTAGCTAGATATTAGCTTGTTACATGTGAATTATTTGATTACGTAGATTATTATTAGAAGTGTATAGAAGAAAATATGAGTGGCTTAAGGATTTTTGTAATTATTTATTTGTGTGGTTCTCATTATTTCTCAAGTAGTATAAATACCCCTCCCCATTTGAGTTCTAAGCATCAAGTAAGAAGCAAAGGAAGAGAAGAGAGAAAGAAGCATAACTTCTCGTAAGTGAGTGAGTGAGCTTGAAGAGTAAAGTTGAAAATTTTCTCTTGTAAAAGTATTTGAGTGAATAATAAAATTTGTTTTACTTTCCAACATTAATTAGTTGGCAAGGCTACTAAGGGGTATACTAGTATTTTTTTTTATCAAATTTATATCAGTTTGCTAATTCAACACGATATGTATTGTCTACTTATGATAACGTTTATTTCCAATTTTTCTTTTATTATTGGTTACAACTTGCAAGAAGGATATATCAAATTTTTAAAAATTCTTAGGGACCAGGTGGATGAATAAAAATTACTTGGGAAAAAAACTTTCAAAAACAATCGAAAGTAAACAAAACAAGAAAAACATTATAAAATGACTTTGTAGTTCTACTTTTTTATTTTGATGAAACCCCGAGTGTTTTAAGAAATATGGGAAAACTCCCTTGAATGTGATATTTTATTGTAAAAATTTTGTAATTTAACTGTTTTTTGAATTTGACCTTTTCATGTAAACTGAATTTAGAAAATTAATAAAAACTGAAAAAATTATTTGGATGATAGATTTAGGTTTATATTATATATAGTTTTGGTTTATATTATATATATATTTTTTTACTTTTTGTTTGGATACATAGCTAGTTATTTGGAAACTATTTTATCACTTTCAAGTCACTTGGTAAATCAAAGTATGTTTTGCCGCAAAAATCAGCCCAATCGGAGTCCGAACGACTCTGAACGAGTTGTTGAAAGTTTGCTGTCATAATTGAGTCAACTCACCGAGTTAAGCCGATTCAGAGCCATTTGACCAAGCCGTCATAGCCATTGACTGAGCCATTAGAGCCGTTGAACAAGCCATCAGAGCCATTGGATCGCACCGTTGACTACGCCGTCGGAGCTGTTGACCGATGTTGACCGTTGACCGAGTGTTGACTTTGGCCGTTGACTTTGACCAGTTGATATACAAGTCAATCTTAAGTTTTTTTGACGTTCCAGATCAATCTGTGTAGTTGAAATTTCCAAAAGTTTACTCTATTAAGAGTTATGGCTACTAGAAGTTTAACATCTCTTCAAATTCCACCACTTCAAGGTAATAACTTTGATAATTAGACTATCAAAATGAAAGTCCTCCTTGGAGCACATTATGTTTGGGAAATAGTAGAGAAAAGCTACGAAGAGCCAAGAGATGAGGTAATACTATTTTTAACACAAAAATATAGTTTAAAAGATTCAAGAAAGAAAGAAAAAAAAACTCTCTTCCTCATCTTCTTCCTCATCTACCAGGCCTTAGATGACGACGAATTTGAGAAAATCTCAAATGCAACATCCGCTAAGGAAGCATGGGAGAAACTTCAAATTTTATATATGTGAGAAGAAAAGGTCAAAAAGGTCCACCTTTAAACTCTAAGAGGAGAGTTTGATTTATTACACATGATAGAGACTGAATTAGTTTCTGCCTACTTTTCTAGAGTTTTAATCATTTCGAATCGAATGAAGCGAAATGGTGAGAAACTTGAAAATGTTACAATCATGGAAAAGATTCTTCGATCGTTAGACCCAAAGTTCGAGAATATTATTACTATCATCGAAGAAACTAAAGATTTGGAAGCCATAATGATAGAACAACTCTTAGGTTCTTTACAAGCTCCTGAGGAAAAGAATAAGAAGAAGCCAAATTTTAAGGAGCAACTTCTCAAGACATAACTTACAGAGAAAGAAGATAGCCAATGTAGCAAAAGAAGTCAACGTGGTCGTGGTAGAGGACAAGCCTGAGGACAAGGATGTGGTACAAGTCGAGGTCGTGGATGAGGTTGGAATTCCAACAACCACAATTATCATATCAATAATTTTGAAAGAGGAGAAAGCTCTACAAGAGGTCGTGGTAGAGGTCGAATAAACTCAAGGCTTGAGAAGTCTCAAGTTGAATGTTTCAATTGTCACAAGTTTGGGCATTATGCTAGAGAGTGTAGAGCACCAAATAGCAGAATTGAAGAGAAAGTCAATTACGTTGAAAAGAAAAGGGAAGAAAATGACACCGTGCTACTAGCATATAAAGACAACAACGGAGGATAAGACAACACATGGTATCTTAACACTAGTGCTAGCAATCATATGTATGGGCATCGATCAATGTTTATAGAGCTTGATGAATCAATCAGTGGGAGTATTTCTTTTGGTGATGATTCAAAAGTAGCGATAAAAAGAAAAGGTAAAATTCTTATCCGTTTAAAAAATGGGGGGCATCAATTTATTTCAAATGTTTATTATATACCCACAATAAAAACAAAAATCTTGAGTTTGGGACAACTCTTAGAGAAAGGCTATAATATTCACTTAAAAGATTATAGTCTTTCTATAAGAAATAACAACATGAACTTGATTGCCAAGGTGCCTATGTCAAGAAATAGAATGTTCTTATTGAACATTCAAAATGATATGGCAAAATGTCTGAAAGCATGTTACAATGATTCATCATGGCTATGGCATTATTCGGGCATCTCAACTTTGGAGGACTAGAGCTACTGTCGAAGAAAGAAATAGTGAGAGGCTTGCCATGCATCAATTATCCTGATCAACTTTGTGAAGGATGCTTACTCGGGAAGCAATTCAGGAAAAGTTTTCCAAAAGAGTTGAATTCAAGAGCCCAGATGTGTGCAGTCCTATCAAACCAAGTTCTTTCGATAAGAGCAATTACTTCTTGCTCTTTATTGATGATTTCTCAAGAAAGACTTGGGTTTATTTCTTGTAGCAAAAATCAGAAGTCTTTGAAGCTTTCAAGAAGTTCAAGGCTGCTGTAGAAAAGGAAAGTAGTCTTCAGATCAAAGCCATGAGATCTGATAGAGGAGGAAAATTCACTTCAAAAGAGTTCCAAGAATTCTGTGAAGCAAATGGAATTCGACGACCTTTAACTATTCTAAGATCCCCTCAACAAAATGGTGTGGCAGAAAGGAAGAATCGGACCATCCTCAACATAGCTCGAAGCATGCTGAAAAATAAGAGATTACCCAAAGAGTTCTGGGCAGAAGCTGTTACATGTGCAGTGTACTTGTCCAATCGATCTCTAACAAGAAGTGTGTGGGGGAAAGACACCATAAGAAGTATGGAGCGGAAGGAAGCCTGGGATCTCCCACTTAAGAGTCTTTGGAAGCATAGTCTATGTGCATGTGCCAGATAAACATAGAACCAAGCTTGATGATAAAAGCGAGAAGTTCATTTTCATCGGCTACGACACCAACTCTAAAGGATATAAGTTATACAATCTTAACAATAGAAAATTAATCATCAGCCGAGATGTAATATTCAATGAAGAAGGTGAATGGGACTTTGGTTCTCAAACAAATGACTACAATTTCTTTCCACAATTTAAAGATATGGAAACACCAGTAGAGCAAGGAAGAGAAGTCCATCAGGAGGCTATTACTCTACCTTCCTCACCAACATCATCCACTTATGAAGATTCACCTCCATCTTTCTTAACTGAGAGGCATAAAGAACATACAAGAAGTCTTGAAGATCTATATAAGGTGACTGATAGACTCGAAAACCTCACTCTATTTTGCCTATTTGCTGATTGTGAACCGATGAACTTCCAAGAGGCTGTACAAGATGAAAAATGGAGGAATACGATGGATGTAGAAGTCAAAGCCATAGAGAAGAATAACACTTGGGAACTATCCACTCTTCCTAAAGGTCATAAAGCTATCGGTGTAAAATGGGTGTACTAGGTGAAGAAGAGTGCCAACAGAGAGGTAGAAAGATACAAAGCAAGGCTAGTCGCGAAAGGCTATAGTTAAAGAGCCGACATTGACTACGACAAGGTATTCGCTCCTATTGCACGATTGGAAACTATAAGACTAATTATTTCTCTTGTTGCTCAGAAGAAATGGAAGATTTATCAAATGGATGTAAAGTCCGCATTTCTGAATGGAGTTCTTAAAGAAGAGGTCTATATCGAACAACCATTGGGTTATGAGATGAAAGGGTATAAAGATAAGGTTTTAAAGCTAAAAAAGGCTCTTTACGGTCTAAAGCAAGCACCAAGAGCATGGAACAGCCAAATTGACAAATATTTCCAAGAGAATGGATTCATTAAGTGCCCTTATGAACATGCTCTCTATGTTAAGACTAAAGATAGAGATATTTTGGTCGTATGCTTGTAGGTGGATGATCTCATATTCACTGGAAGTAATCCAAGGATGTTTGAAGAATTCAAGAGAGTAATAACACATGAGTTTGAAATGACAGACATTGGACTTATGGCATACTACCTCGGCATAGAGAACAAGCAAAAGGAAGAAGGCATCTTTATCTCCCAAGAAAGCTATACAAAGGAGATCCTGAAGAAGTTCAATATGGATGATTGCAAGCCGATAAGAACACCAGTGGAATACAGAATAAAATTATTCAAAGATGATGCAACAGAAAAGATGGATCCAACACTCTTTAAGAGCCTTGTTGGATGCCTTCGGTACTTGATATGTACAAGGCCCGATATTCTCTATACAACTGGACTAGTGAGTTATTACATGAAAACTCCAACAACTACTCACTTCAAAGCTACAAAAAGAATTCTCCGTTACCTAAAAGTTATGATAAATCTTGGCTTGTTCTATTCAGTTTCTAATGATTACAAACTCGTTAGTTACAGTGATAGTGATTGGGCCAAAGATACTGATGATTGAAAAAACACAACTGGTTTTGTGTTTTTCATGGGAAAAACTGCCTTCACCTGGGTATCGAAGAAACAACTGATTGTCACCCTTTCAATATGCGAAGCTGAGTATATAGGTACTACGTCATGTGTTAGTCATACAATCTAGCTAAGAAGGTTGTTGAAAGAGTTAAACTTGACTTGGCGAGGGACAGCAGTGCGATGGTTGGTTAGATGGGAGAGAGCTTCGGCTCTTTGGGGATTCACGTGAGAAAAGAAAGAGAAAGGAGGAAAAGAAAAAGAAAAAGAGGAGAGAGTTGGTGTTTGCTCAATTAAGGTAGAGATAAGGTGTGCCAACTAGGGCTAGCTCAGTTGGTCCAAGGCTTGAGGGATGTGTGTGTGAGTTTGGAGGGACCATGGGTTCAAACCTTGGTAGAGTGTATTTGTGTTATTTTTCTTTAAATTTGTAGTAAATGGTGGTCATTAGTTAAGCCCCACTTTTTTTAAAAAAAAAGTAGAGATAAGGTGAACATGGGTCCTAAAAAAATTCGATCCCTTGTTTTATAGGTAAAATACCCAAAACACCCTTGAAGAAAGGTCTTTTGACCAGATTAAAAAAAATCAGATTATATAAACCCCTCTTCTCTCTTCTCTGTCTCGTCCCCCCTCTCAGAATCTCTCTCGCTCTCCCTGCTCTCTCTTTCGGCCGAAGACCGAAACCACTGCAAGTCACCATCCAAGCTCCATCCAGCCAAGTAGATCACTGGCGAGCCTCCCCCGCGCCACCACGAGCTGGTCGCCAACCACCAAAGGCCGCCGGAGCAGCCACCGTCGCCGGAGAAGACAAATGGCCGTTTGAAGCTTTTCGTCACCGGCGAAGATTCTGGCCACCATTCGACCCCCAACCGGTCCCGTTCGATTTGTCTCGACACAAGGTTTCTATATGTTTTACCAATCCTAGAAAGACCAAGACACCGTCAAAGTTTGTCTTTATACATCCTTTAATGCATCTTTATGAAAATATAAACGTAAACTGTAATATTTTTTTTTAACGATAAAATCCTAAAATTTAATTAAAATAAAGTTGAAAATTTAAGTTTTTATTTTAAACCTAAGTGCAAAAATTTTGTGAAAATATGGACAAAAAAGGCAATTAAAAGGGACTTATTTGAGGTTTAAAAACCCATTTTAGATCTGCTACTTGGCATAAGACTCCTCAAAACTTCCCAAATCCCTAATTCCTCTCTCTCTCTCTCTTTATCTCTCTTCCCACGACTCCTATCTCCCTCTCTTGTGCCCTCACTATGCCTCGTCATCAGGCTAACCAACAAATCCAATAGTTCCACAGTACTTTGAGCCATGTAGAGGGGAATCGAGACTATGAGCACAACGGCCTTCACAAGCTTTGGTCGAGATTTTGGCCAATCTTTAGGGAAATTCGACTCCATCGCTTATAAGTATGTGCCTTCATCTTCGATTTTTGACTAGCCTCACTGTTTAACTTGCCCTTATTGGAATGTTGTTGTTTTTTGATAACTTTGAAGCTTTGGTCTAAATGGTGAGATTTTGGTCTAATTGTCTAAGCATATTTTGGTTACCATTCAGATACGGCTTGACAAGTCTCAAGATCTATCTTGTTTTATATTCCAAGTCTTGGATTTCACTCTACAGTAGAATTGGGCAAGTTATATACCATCGTTATCCAATTTCGACACTTTGGATGTGGTGATGACTTCTATTTCGATAGTTGAGGCTCAGTCTGGAGAAGAGATGGTGAAATCACAATGTTGCTCAGGTAAGCAACCCCTTCATTCTCGAAGTACTACAAGTTGTAATCACCAATCACAACTAAGTTCTTCCAGTCTTCGAACACTAGTGCAACTAGTACACCACAAGGCTTCCTATTCAATGCATCGGCTACAATGTTAGCCTTACCCAGATGATACTGTAGGTCAAGTCATAATCCTCCATATATTCAACCCATCTCTACTGTCTCAAGTTCAAATCCTTCTGGGTAAAGAGATACTTCAAACTCTTATGATTGGAGAATGTGTTGAACTTCACACCATACAAGTAACATCGCCAAATCTTTAAAGCAAAGATCCTGCTGCAAGTTCCAGATCATGGGTGGGATAGTTCCTTTCATGCGGCTTCAACTAACGAGAAGCATAAGCCACAACACGACCATTCTACATCAAGACACATCCCAAACCCGTCTTTGAAGCATCAATATACACCATATAAGGCTCGTTACTGTCAGGAACAGTAAGAACAGGTGCAGTGGTTAAACTCTGCTTCAACCTGATAAAAGCTTCTTCACTTTCATGATCACAAATAAACTTGACGTTCTTCCTGGTCAACTTCGTCAAAGGCAAAGCAATTCTCGAGAAATCTTGTACAAAACGACGGTAGTAGCCTGCTAATCCAAGGAAACTACGTACCTCCATCACATTTCTTGGTCTTTCTTATTCTAGAACAGCTTCGATCTTAGTGTGATCGACTGAAATACCTCTGTGAGAAATCAGATGACCTAAGAACTTCACTTCTGATATCCAATAGTCACACTTCGATTTCTTGGCATACAACTGATGATCTCTCAGAGTCTTAAGTACTATCCCTAGATGTTCGCATGCTCTTCTCGAGTCTTGGAATACACTAGGATGTCATCGATGAACACATACACAAAACAATCTAAAAACGGCCTGAAAACCCGATTCATGAGATCCATAAATAGTGCAGGGGTATTCGTCAAACCAAATGGCATCACCAGAAACTCAAAATGACCATGTCGAGTTCTAAATGCTACCTTAGGTATATCATCCTCTCTTATCTTCAATTAATGATACCTGGATCTCAAGTCAATCTTAGAGAAGCACCTCGAACCACTGAGTTGATCAAACAACTCATCTATCCTTGACAAAGGATACTTGTTCTTCACTGTCAACTGATTCAACTTCCGGTAATCCACACAAAGTCTCAACGAACCATCAGCTTTCTTCACAAACAAAATAGGAGCACCCCAAGGAGAAGTGCTACTGCGAATGAAGCCTTTGGAAAGCAAATTGTCCAACTGTTCTCTTCATTCTTCCATCTCAGCAGGTGCTATGCGATAGGCTCGAATAGAAACTAGCTGAGCTCCAGAAACTAATTCAATACAAAACTCGATCTCCCTATTAGGTGGTTACCCAAGTAAGTCTTCAGGAAATACCTCCGAATACTCACATACTACTGGAATCCATGGGTCTTGATCGTCTGTCCTCACCTCACCATCCATGGTAAACAAGTTCCCATAACACTCAAGTTTCTTTCTTCCACCCATGCACGCTTTCAGAACAGGACTAGGCTTCAACAGACTCATCCCAACTTGATAAACAATAGGATATCCATCACTAGAAAAAAGAGTATCCTGCTTCGTACGACAGTCCACAACTGCTCGATATTTTGACAACCAATCCATACCGAGTATTACGTCATACTGTCTCATCGGTAACACAATCAAATCAGCAAGAAGCTTCCTATCACCAATCACAACCCGACAAGACTTACACATACTAGACACATCAGCCATTTCTCCCAAAGGTGTACCCAACGTCAATACATAATCCAAATCAGAAAATTCCAACCCCAACAGTTGAGCAAACTATAAGGATATGAATGAATGAGATGCACTAGTATCAAACAAAACATGTGCCCAAGAGTGTGAAATAAGAATCATATCGTCAACAACACCTCGACTGGTGCGATCCTGAGTGTCGTCAGCTCCAGTAAAAGCATAGGCTTGGCCAGTCATCCTTTCCCTTTGTTACCGCTCCCCTGACCAGGTCGGCTGCTACTGGATCCTGAACCACTACTGCCATATCCACGCCCACCCTGACTCCCTGAGTTCTGAGGAGTCTGAAAGTTCTGAGTGTAACCCTGAGGGTGGTACTGATGCTGATAAGGCTGAGGGGAAGTAAAAGTTTGCGAAGCACTCTGTGACTGTTGCGGCCTTGTCTGAGTGTTCTGATAAGGAACAGAACCTGACTGGCTCCCCTGCGATTGAGAAAGAAGAGATTTCTGCAGACAGTTAGGACACTCCTTCTTCCGATGACCCTGCTGGCCACAAACAAAATATCCTCTATATGGACTGTCTCTGCCACCCCCTGAAGAACCACTGCTGTTCGAGCTCTCACTATTCGGAGTACCCTGGGCTGACCACTGCCCCTGGTTCCTTCTGGTAGCTTTCCTATCATTACCTCTCCGCTGGTTCCTCCTGGAATCCAATCTTTCTTCGATGGCCTCTGCCCGCTGGGCAGCCACTGCAATCTTAGGAAAAGTACGGAAAGTCTGAGTACCAATCCTGTTGAAACTGTTCTGATTCAGATGACTCCTGAACTTGGCAACTCGGTACTTCTCACTCGTACCAGGTCCAAGAGCAACACTTGCCAACGCAGTGAACTCTATCAGGTACTCATTCACCGTTCTGTTACCATGAATCAACGTCTCAAATCGGTTCACAACTTCATCCTGTTAATCCTCATTGGCATACTAGGACTTGAAAATTTGCTCAAAGTTTTCCAAAGTCAGACCTACTACATCTTGCATCGATTCCACTGTCTCCCACTAACAAATGACACTCCCCGTCAAATGGGTAATAGCAAACACAACCAAAAACTCAACTAGAGTACCAAGGGCCCAAAATTGCCTCTCCATCTCATGCAATTGTCGTGAGAGCTTCTGGTTTACTATCAAACTGCCCTAGTTAGAGACGCATGAACCGTTGGAGATGATCAGCCTGATCCAACTGTCGTTCCCTTGGAGCTGGAGGCTGAGAGTCTGGATTGCTCATCTGGACAAATGCTTGCTGCATTGCCTCAATCAGATGAGTGAAATCCAAATGAGGAGGTTCGATACCCGGCTGGTGCCTCAGAACTCTTCTAGGAGGCATCCTTGCTAGTCTGAAACAATATGCCAAATTGTTTGTGAGATAATGATGCATGCTTGTCATAAAAACAACTTCAATCTAGTTTAATGGTGATATGTCCTAGCAGTTAATCTTAAAGCTCCGATACCACAATTTCTGTTAGACCCAAAACCCGGGCCAATAGCATAAGGGGAATTTCACAAAAAAGGGAAATTCCATAATTTATTTGAAAAGTGTCTAAAAAGTTTTAGTTTTGTAAATAGTCCATTTTGATAAAGTATTTGGAATTTCATCCCGTGAACCTCTCCCAGAGTTCATATACACCATTAAACATAGACCGAATAATAATTAAAAAACGGAAAAATCAAATACAAGTCCAAGCATCATCATCATCTACAACAATAAGTTAAATCCCAAAATAGCATACATAAGTTTACAGACTAAATAGAAAGTAGCAATTTTGGTTCAATGTTAATACAAAACCCCAAACAGTTCAAACACCATAACAGTAGACTTCTAGCATTACCAAGAAATGAACTACAGTCAAGATGACCTCTTATTCCTCCTGAGTTCCAAGATCGCACTGAACACTACCTGAGGAAGGGAAGAAGGGGGGTGAGCATACAATGCCCAGTAGGAAAATAGTTACCACAAAGAAAAACAGTTCAGTGATGGAAAACTCCTGCATGGTTAGTTCAAATCCAAAATATACATACGCATATATATATATAATCCAAACCGGGAGCCCATATATATAAAACAGAGTAATCAAAACCATCAATCCATATGCACATGACACAAATCAACCCATACTCATGAGCTCTCATCCTCTTATCTATGGAAACCTAGGATAATGACACTAAGTATACCTAACAGCCTACCTGATATCTAAGCCCATACCCGGAGGGGACACCCGTGTGTCGCTTACCAAACCTAGAGGGATAACCGAATTGCCTACACCTGCTAAATGGGGAGGTAATCATAAGAACAAACCCCGCGTGAGTTGACAGACTTTCACTGACGGTGGGGCACGCAGTACCACACTGTAAAATCCACGATGCTAACACAGTGCTCATGTATGATCCTATGACACGTTCAATCCAAAACTGACGTGTAAAAACTACTGTACTTTAGTTTTTCAGTAAAACATGCATAATAGGGTTTTATAGAAAAATGGGCAGTATAACGGCCCTATTTTTGATATACCCAAAATAACTTGTACACAACAAATTCCCAATGCAGTACAGTATATATCGTACAACCAGATTCCATCACATATAATTCAAATCATTAAAAAACCCTTGTTCTTATATGCTACAGAAAATAAGTTTTAGCTCAAAAACGGTATAAAACGAAGGTAACTAAACCTCTACCTTACCGGAATAGCGATACCATGCCATTGAGTCCTCAAGGTGTTGTTGACGATCGCCAGATGGTCGGGAACCAATTCCAAGCCCTCGATCGTCCTCTGGCAAAAAGTCAACTTCTCACCGGAGCTTCAATTTCGTAAACGGACCTCTTCACTGAATTTCTAGCACCCAAAATAGCTAGGTTAGATATATAATTTGTCCAATTCTGGTTCGAGACCACACCGGACCGGTAGCAAGCAAAACGAGACAAAATCTCGACTGTCCGATCTCAATTTTCGTGTCTATCACCAAACAATAATATATATATATATATCAAATTTCTTCATTTTCCGAGTACATTCCAAAAATGCGGTCAAAAACACAATCCAACGGCCGGATCAAAAACTACAACCATAAACTCGAAATGTCCAAAAATAGCAACTTTCAATCCGGACAAAATAGGGTTGAGATATATATACCTTGACGATCCTTGCGATGAGACGAATCCAAGGGGACCGGTTGGGGGTCGAATGGTGGCTGGAATCTTCGCCGGTGACGAAAAGTTTCAAACGGCCATTTGTCTTCTCCGACGATGGCGGCTGCTCCGGCGGCCTTTGGTGGCTGGCGACTGGCTCGTGGTGGCGCGGGGGAGGCTCGCTGGCGATTTTCTTGGCCAGACGGAGCTTGGAAGGTGACTTGCGGTGGTTCCGGTCTTCGGCCGAAAAAGAGAGTAGGGAGAGCGAGAAGGGGGGGACGAGACAGAGGAGAGAGAGAGAGGGATTTATTTAATCTGATTTTTTTTAATCTGGTCAAAAGACCATTTTGCTCCTAAAAAATCTGGGTTTTTACAATCATCACCTAAACAACCTGCAAGCGATACACCACCACCATCGGTGCCGCTATGAAGCTGTCCTTCTTTAGCTCCTCTTGATCCATTTCTTCTCTTTGCCCTCTGCCAATAGCGCCTCTTCCATAGCCTTTTTTGTAGTAAAGTTTCGTCAAAGTAGTCTAAAATTGCTCTTCAATTATTTTCGATGATGATTGATGAATCAGTGATGCGGTCCTTCCGAAAAAAAAAAAAAAAGAAGAAGAAGAAGAAAAAACAAATAAACTTCAGCTGCCTCAATCAATTGCCTTCTAGCGTGCATCAGTCAAAATTATTATAACACTAGCTGCACTACTCGTGCTGAGAACGTACAACATTTACATTTGACAGAACATAATATGTTAATTTAGATTTGAAACCAACCAAATGAGCTATCAGACTATCTCATGTGCTCGTGCATGTATAGGGGAATTTTCAATGTGTGCTTTTGTTTTTGCTCGTAGACGGATAAATTTGAATGATCTAAAATAATAGATTAATCTCATATGATTTTATATTTGTTTTTGCCATGGAAAATTTCAAATTAATACTTCTTAACGAAAAAAAAAAGAAAAAATAAGTCGAAAGAGTCAGAAGGATAAGAAAAACAATTAATCATTTCGTCATATAAATGTATAGATACATAATGATATAGAATATAGTCCTAAGAATTAAAATATTCTAGCAGATATAATTCCTTACCAAAGTCATTGAAAATATAAAGTGGTCTAGCAAAAACAATAAAAAAACCAAGTCTTTATCAAAATAGGATGTTTATTTTTTTTTTTTACTTTTTAATTGTAAACCTTAGAATTGAAATAGTTTTTGCAAAAGAAAATCATTCGTGAACATAGACCCAGAAATATAAATCAGAAAAGGGAAAAATAAGAAACGAATTATTTTGAAGCATAATGATTCGTCAAATAATATACAGAGAATAATGTCGCCACTAATGTACGTTTGATGTTTATTTTACTTTCTTTTAAAAATATAGCGGAGTTCTTTTCTTTTTGGTCCTTTGTTTTGATGTTATTTGGTTTTGTTTATTTACTAGTTTTATCTTTCTCTTGATCATTTTCTGTACAGGTCGTATGTCTTTTCTTTTTCTCTTTTTTTTTTTTTTAATCTATGGCTCTATTTCTATATTCGGTGGGCTTTAGAAAGTGAGGCAAAGTGGACGATGAAATTGAATTGAGCGATGTAGTATGCTATATAAGAAAAGATAATGAGTATTACTTAGGAAATGAAAAAAAAAAAAAAACCAAAAAAACAAAGTCCAACTCAGTATGTAGGAAACAGGTTACCCACCATATAAGACAATAAATGACCTTCCATATTTTAAG
>JXTB01000013.1:1058810-1069418 GCA_002914805.1 Parasponia andersonii
ATTATGTTTTAAAAAAAAGGTTTGTATCATCATATTCAATTTAACTAAAAAGAAATACGTTTACCCCAAAGAAATTAAATTATAAAAGAATTCACGTAAAAAATAAAGAAATCATTTTGGAAAATTAAATCCATATAAATTAGCTTTATAAATAAAAGATCTCCTCCAATAAACTCTCTCAAGAATAAAATCTTCTTGAAAACCATAAAAAAGAAAGAAAGAAATATTAATGACCATAAGTTCTACATCGAACTTCAAATATTATTGAAATCGTTATATAATAAATTATTAAACTAATTAATTACAATAATAAAATATCTTCTAAAATATTAAACTAAAGATTGTGTATATAATATACGCTGGAGGACTGGCAATTTAAATTCAAGATGAATACAAAACCAAAGGATTTAAATTTAAAATCTTTATAGATTCCTATTTTTATGTAAATCTGAATTTAATTTCGTTTAAAAAAGATATGTCAATTTCAACAAATGAAGTGGTGCACCGCGGTTCACCGACCCAGATGGGTGAGCTTTACTGTTATAAATAGTATGCGCAGGGCACAAGGCGAGAATTCCTATTTTAATTTTTTGTAGGATGGGACTAGCTTGGGATTGAGGGTCCTATATCAATTCTGTCGCAATTATATATAAGTTAATTTCTATTTTTTAATATAAAAATAATTCAACTAGATTTCTTTTTTTAAAAGATCTAATAATATATAGTCATATGTTAATATTGTTTGAATTATTTGGGATTGTGTTAGCTTTTTGAATAAAGAATGTGCTATATGATTTTAGTATTGAATATTTTACATTTAACAATTCTAACATGTTAAAGCTTTATTTGAATATGTTTTTAGTTATTTAGGTCTACAATTAGAATTTTCAATCAAGTTAAATTTAATTTTAATTTTTTTCCGATGTATTTAGACTTTTAAAAGTTTTGGACCAACATAGGATGCTTAATTAATTCAAGATGATGATTCCAAATAAGGAACCCAATATACGAATGGGAAAGCCAATCCCTGATGGAGATTCCCCGAAATTGTCCTACACCAAATAAAATGTTGAACGATGTAGAGATGATATAGTCAAACAATAACGGGGACGAGGAAGATAAACAAAAAATCGGTGCCATCTTGCCCCCTTGACATCTCTAGTTTTAGAATTCCTAACATTTAGCATACCACCAAAGAGAAATTAACAAAGTTAAAATGAAACTTAACTTATCTAGCACTAATTTGTATATTTTCTCATCTATCTAACCGTGTATATTCATGCACTCCACTAACTAATATATTTCTACATCTTATCTTTCTGTAGCTTTCATCTTCACTACAAGAAACATGATTTTTGCCGACGGACTACTAATAGTCCGTCAGTAAAAGCTTACATTCACCGACGGGTTTGAGTAAAACCCGTCGGTAAAAGATTGTTGAAAAAATTAATTATTGGACATCTTTCACCGACGGTTCTCCGTCGGTGTAATGTCAATACACCGACGGATTAACAATTTTTGTTTGAAAATGTCAATTTTTTAATTAAAAAAAAAGAAGCAAAACGATATTGTTTTGAAATAGGATTATGATAAAACCCTACGACCCCTCTTTCATTCTTCTGCCGCTCAAACTCTCTGTTTCTTTCCTCTGAAGCTCATTCTCTCTCTCTCTCTCTCTCTCTTTAATCTCAAGCTCTCTCTCTCTGTTACCCTCTTCAAAATTCCTCAATCCCTTGAGCTCCCTCTTTCCTTTCTAGCTCTAACTTCCGTCTCAAGCTAAAATAATAATTTGGCACTAAAAATTACTGAATTCCAACGCCGTCATCAGATCCACTCGGATCCTAACTCATCAGGTACTAAACTTTTTATATGACCCAAATCTCTCTTGTTCTTCTTCAATCTTCAAAATTTGGATTATGCTTACTATTAGGGTTTGTCTATTAAGCTCGATTAAGTTTCTCATTTTCGAAGGCTTCAATTTTTTTTTTCTATATTTATTGGCCCATTTTTTTAAAATTTAAATTTAAATTTAATTTTTTGTTGAGTGAGTGGAAGAAAGTGTGTAATATGTTTAGATTTTTTTTTTTATGATTCAGAGTGTGAAATAGTGATTTTGGAGTCCGTAGTCTGTAGTCTATAGGATTATGATTTTATCTATTATTTTTTTGTATGATTTTATTTATTTATTTATTATCTATAGACACACGTGATTATATTGCTATTCGTGTGAAACTCTATTAAAATTCTCACAATGCTCTATTCCAATTGGTCTTAATTTCAAAAAAAAAAAAATCGGTCTCACTTTGTCAACTTGTTGGTAATGTTTATCTATTCAAATATTTCATTTTAAGTATCATGTTGACTGAATATTATTTGCCAGTGCTCTCTGAAAAAAAATTGACCAAATTTTTGGCCAAGAATATTTAGAATAACATACTGGACCTTTCTTCTTCTTCTTTTTTCTTTTTTTTAAAAAGAGTGATGCGACCTTGTACATTTACAAATACTTTCCTTTTATTCTTCAATTTATTCCTAAGACACAAATTTGAAGAAAGAAAATCTAATTAATACTTACAGGTCACATTAAACCTAAAGGAAAAGAGTGGAAAAAAAATGAAAGAATAAGAAATAATGACTTAAAAAGGCTAGGATTTCCATTTTATACGTATCGAAGAAAAGTCTTCCCCTTTCTTTCTCATCTCCAATACTAATTTATGACGGTGGATATATTTGTAAAGTTGAAATTTTAGAAGAAACAATCCAAATTAGGATGCAACACCAATAAATAACTATGAGATGAAGTTGGATGCAAAATTGTGTGTGCGAGTATGTTGTGTATAAATTGTTCTCAAAATTGGCTGTTTCCTATTAGGTCAAAAACCTGCCTAAACATCTCAACTAGGGCTATCTGAACAAGTTTTGGAAAAAAAAATGCTTTCATGAAAAGTACAATAATTATAATGACAATGTTAATAGTAATAAAAACAATATATCTTATCATCAGGTGTTTGCTCCAACATACTCATAATTAAAAACTTTCAAGGGAATAATTGCATCAATACATTCATCCTAATGTTATACAGTCTGATGCCATATAAAATCAGGGGTTTACTTCTTCAGATCTGTCATAAATATTCTTGATCTCTGCTTGAAAAAATTTATTTGAAGGGTGAAGCTTGCTTCCTAATGATACACAAGATGCTTGCCTAGTTGTCACAATCCACAAAAGTTTGCTTGCATAAAATCTCTATGCAATCAATTCCTCTTTTACCAAAGTGGCAAACATTGTTTACACAGAGACCATCTTAGAATGATGCTTATATCAATTATCCAGAATCAATAATTCTTAAGCATACCCTCTATATGTATTATGTACCGAGACTTTTAAGTTCCGTAGAAACTTTTAAACAGATTTCAAATGTCATGATATACCTAATGCTTTCTACCATAAAGGGGTTTAAAAAACAGAAAAGCTACATAATAAAGTGATGTTTTAGACTGATAAAATAAGACATAATCTAACCCTTATGCTTATTAATTTCATCATATTAAATCTATATCCCATATTATAACAATTTTTAATAGATCGCCTTCAGATAACATAATATACTTCTTTTCACTGAAATAGCCATTCTTCCTTAACCAAATTCAGATCACTTTGTGTGTGTCAAATATTGGTCTAAGCTTAATGACCCTTAAGCAACCCAACCAAGAACCTTTGTCTATCTTCTTCTACATCATGTATGGTATCGCCGGATTAAAAACGCAAATTGAAAACCTTAACCGCAATATACTAGTGATTCTGTTCTGTGTGTTGATATGTAGCTGGACCTCTATAAGAAGGTCAGTCTCGTATTTATCATTGATGATATTATCACCTGGTACCAAGTAATCCAAACTTTAACTGATATAGGGTTCTACCTGAGATAAGGATGGCGAGGTACCATTTTTTGCATCACCAAGACAGGAAACTATCTTTAGGGTTCCAATGAGACCCATCTTCTTGAACTTGAGATCTGTATGACGAACCTGCACATTAGGAAAGTGAAAAAGGTTAATGTTCTACTTTTAATACCAATGTATTGATGAGGAATGAGTTTTCTACATCCGTAATATTACTAGAAATATTAGTTCCATGCTAAGGGCACAAACCATGATACCTGTTTCTGGACTATAATCAAAAGTTCATTAGCAAAAGAAGATCTGTATGAATCTGCACTAGATCGAGCATATAGTGCCAGTTGGCTAAAAACCTCATAGACCTGCACTTTAGTAAAACCAGTGAAAAGGGAAGAATGAACACTTTATTTCCTTTGAATCACAAACAAACACAGTGTCCTACCTTGTGCAAATTTTCAATGTTAAATCCCTCCAAGTAATCCAATATACCTAGTTTGAGAATAAAAAACACATCAAGAAGACCCAAATTAGGATACCAAAATTAGATTGTCAGGAAAAGTGAACATGTACACACAGATTCTGGTCCTCAAATAAATCCCATTCTTTAATGTGGGCGAATTAGGCTGATAAAAGAAGTGGTCCAATAAGCCCAAAATTGATCTAGAAAGTAACTATCATTAACTGTCATCTGTACACTAGTCTAGAACGTTCCATAAATAGGTCTTCGAATTTGAAACAATACAAAAATAATAGTAACAACAATAAAAAAAAAGTTCCAAAGCTTAAGCAAAAAGAAAGGAGAAAGAAAGAAATGGGATAGCAATTAATTAAGTATTAGTTTTGCTCTCCAACTTCAAATTTACTTCCAAATTTCGAAGGTATATGATTTTTAATTTATTTATTAATTTTAACTACGTTTTGTGAAAATTAAAATAGAAAATTATTCTACTTTTCTTTTCTTTTATTTATTTTTTTGATTTTTGTAATTGAGCTTTGTTTGTAAAATTTTCAAGATTGAGTTCTCTTATGATTATATTGAATTATGTAGTTTTTCTTTCAAGGATGAATTATGTAGTATCAAGTACAGGATTAGTCTGAAACAACTCTAAAATATTTTAGTTTATATATTTTAAATATATATTTTAGTTTTATATCTAATTTGTATTATAATATAGGTGATTTTGTTATGAAAATATGCACACACTTGACTACAAGTGTTGTGTGTGCATATATATGTACACACTTGGTATTAAGTGCCGAGTGTGCACACCTCTTGGTACTCAGTGCTGTGTGTGCAGCTTGTTAAACATAATTTTTGGAGCATGTGTTCATCATTTTAGTGCACTAAAATATGTAATAAAATATTGAACACCAAAAGAAGAGGGGAGAACTTGTACCGTCTTTTGGAGGATCCTTAGTGATTAGGATCCCCTAAAAGCGTTACAAGTTCCCCTTTTTTTTTGGCACTTAAAATTTTATCCCTGAAAAATTTTAGATTTCATAATATACATAATAATTTTTAATATTAGATTAAAATCATAGTAAATAAAAATTGTGTATTGAATAAAAAATAATCATATGATACCTAAAATGATAAAACACCCCTATAGGACGTAAAACATATTAAATTTTCCCAAATAAACATAGATATCGATATCGACTTCTGAATTATCCAGTTTGGACTATTTGGGATTACACACGTTATGTGTTATCGTTTGCTTATAAACATTGTTTTCTGGTCGAGTTCTGGTAGTATCTCATTGTGTTCTCCAAGTATGTACATATATGTAGCACACTTAGGAGAATTGTGGGGAGTTGCTGCCGGAATTTCAGTGTGAATAGAACAATGTTTGAGTGAATGATGGATCAAATAACAAAGTAATCTTGAATAGAATAGGGTCTTACCTTTTAGTAGTGGAGTGATAAAGTGGATTTAGGACACATGCACATGGAAGCACTTGCATATTAGCTATATATATACCTATATGTCATTGTATGTGCTCTTTATCGATAATTGTTCTTTGCTATATGTGGACAATATAAGATGGACATCGACAAGAGTTGGATGAGCATAAGGAACCGATTATTAGCTCAGTTTAGAAGTGGTACTAAGGCTTTTGCTAAGAGATCAAAAGCATTTGTCAACGACCAAGGTAAAGTGAGATATCCGTGTAGAAGATGTTTGAATGGGAAATTCCAAGACCCAGATACAGTGGAACAACATATAGTTGAGAAGGGCATCGAACAGTCCTATACTATATGGTCATATCACGGAGAATCATTTCCAGTAGTAACTGCGGAAGGCGAAGATGTAGGGGATGAAATGCATGATCTCATAGCTGATATTACTGGAGTAAGTGGACCAAGTCATGAAGTTGATCCAAAATTAGATGACATCCCGACAGATGGCAATCAAGACTTAGACAAGTTTAGCAAGTTATTTGAGGAGATGGAGAAAGAGTTGTATCTTGGGTATATAAAGTTCTCATCACTTAACTTTTTAGTTAAGTTGATGCATTTGAAAGTCCTCAACAAGTGGAGCAATAAGTCATTTGATATGTTACTCAAATTGTTGCTTGAAGTATTTCCAGATGGGACTAATTTACTTAGATCGCACTATGAGGCTAAGGCAAAGTTACGTGATATCGGTCTTAGATACGAATCAATTCATATATGTAAGTACAATTGTGCTATATTTTGGAAGGAGAACTCAGAGTTAAAAAGTTGTCCGGTAGCCATTGGGAAGTAGAGAAAAAAGTACCGAAGAAAGTGATGAGGTATTTTCCCATTACACCTCGATTAAAGCGGTTGTATAGTTCTTGGCATATAGCAAAAGACATGAGATGGCATGATCCAGAAAGGCCAAAAGAAGATGGTGTTTTGAGACACCCTGTAGATGGTCTTACTTGGAAGAAGTTTGATAAAAAATTTCCTTTATTTGCAGTTGATCCACGACATGTCCGATTAGGGTTGGCAATAGATGGATTTAACGCATTTGGGAATATGAGCACTACTTATAGCATGTGGCCAGTTATACTTGTTCCGTATAACCTACCACTGTGGAAGTACCTGAAAGCGGACTAAATGATATTGTCTCTCCTCATCCCTGGTCCTACTACCCCTGGGAAGGACAAGGACATCTTTTTGAGGCCTTTGGTTGATGAGTTGAATGAATTGTGGTTGAATGGTGTTGAAACAAGGGATGCAGTAAGTGGTAACACGTTCTGTATACGGGCTATAGTGATGTGGTCCGTCAATAATTATCCAACATATGCCTTAATGTCTGGTTGGAGTACAAAAGGGTATAAAGCCTGCCCAACTTGTAATGAAGAAACTCCATCTGTGAGGATCCAAAGTAAGGTAGCGTATATTGGGCACAGATGCTTTCTTCTGATGGATGATAAAATGATGAGGAGTGAATAATATGATGGTCAATATGACTTAAGGCCGCCGCCTAACAAGTACTCCGGAGATGATATTTTAAGTCAATTAGAGCACTTAAAGATCAGGTTGCTTGGGAAACACAAAGATTATGGCGAAGTGAAGACGAAACGTACTGCAGTTGAGCTAAATTGGTCGAAAAAAAGTATTTTTTTCGAGCTTGATTATTGGCAGCACTTGTTACTGAGACATAATTTAGATTTCATGCACATCGAAAAAAATATGTGTGACAGTTTCTTGGGAACTCTTTTGAGCATCGAAGGGAAATCAAAAGATACAGATAAGGCTAGACTTGATCTTGCAGATATGAATATTCATAAGGAGTTACATTTATACAAAGTGGGAAACAAGTGGAAGAAGCCCACATGCTTCTTACATTTTAAGTCGTGGGGAGCGAAAGAAGTTCTGTCAATTTATCAAGTCAGTCTAAATTCCTGATAGGTTTGCTTCTAACTTAGCAAAAAATGTGAGTGGAATAGAAGACAAGATATCTGGTTTAAAATCACATGACTGTCATGTCTTGTTCCAACGTCTTCTACCTGCTGGAATTAGACCGTATTTGAAAAAGGAAATCCGAGAGACTATCACTGAGTTGTGTTTTTTTTTTCCAAAAGCTTTGTGCATGCTTATTGAATGTGGCAGAATTAGAAAAGCTACAAAAGAATGTTGTAACCATATTAGCTAAGTTGGAAAGAATATTTCCACCCGCCTTCTTTGATATAATGATTCACTTGATTCTCCATTTACCAGAAGAGGCAATACAGGGTGGACCCGTTCATTTTCGATGGATGTACTCAATTGAGCAGGCTATGGGAGTTTATAAACAATATATTTGAAATCGGGCACGTCCAGAAAGGTCTATTGCTGAAGCGTATGTCGTTACAGAGGTGCTTACTTTTTGCTCTATGTATTTGCGGGGTGTTGAAACTCGATTCAATCAATACGAATGTAATGAAATTGTTGTCGATGCTCAACCAAACCATATATTGACAGTCTTTAAGTTTGTTGGTCACACACTGGGCAAAAAAGATATTATTATTCTTAATCCTTCTGATCGGCTTAAATCTGAGTGGTACGTAATGAACAACTGCCTGGAAGTACAAAAATATCTTGAGTAAGTATTTTATACCCTCTATATTTTTTGTTCAATGTTATTAGAACTTCCCTAATGTATGACACTATATACATGTAGTGAGTATATGAGAGAGTTAGAGGCTAAAGGTGGTGCAAACCTAGAACGACAACAAGAAGTTGAGTTTCCTGCATGGTTTAAATCCCAAGTAAGCTTCTCTTGTATAATTTCCTAAATTTCACTAATCTTTGCACTAAATTATGTGTTATCTAATGATTTTTTTTATATTAGATAAATCAATTACGAACATCAAGTTCAGATGAGTTCAACAATGAATTGTATGTATTGGCTAGTAGATCCAACTTCTCAAGTTTCTTCTACCCTAGTTATGTGGTGAATAGGGTAAAGTTTCTAGTTGATAAGCATGACAGTAAATGCAACACCCAGAATTGTGGTGTCCGTGTTCCTGGTTCTGATAGGAACTACTTCTATGGTATACTGGAACAAGTTCTAGAGTTGTCATATATTAAAGGGTGCAACGTGGTATTGTTTAGATGCATGTGGTTCGACACTGATCCAAGAAAAAAATGGATTCAGCTAGGCGAACAATTCACAAGTATATACACAGGTGCTTACTGGTACAAAGATGACCTATTTATACTTGCATCATAAGCAGAGTTGATTTATTACACCAATGATGATAAGAATGGGCCATTGTAGAAACTTGTTAACAAGTATACGCCTCGAAATATATGAGACTTTCTAGATGCAGTAGATGTTTCTGATATTGCATCAACAAGCATCGATGTTTCTATTTTGCAAGAAGCGAATTCTTTGTCACTCCAATTGTGGGTTGAGCTTCCAAAAATAGAAAATGTTCGATTTCATCATAAAGATGTCGAACCAGATGAAGTTGATAATATTGATGACCTTATCTGTCAAGCTCGTGTTGTAACCCCTAATGACTTCTTAGTTGATGATGATGAGTTCGAAGACGATACTTTAGAGGAATATAATGATGAAGAAGTTGAACTTGATGATGATGTGATACAAGTTCTGAAGAAGAGAATGAAATATCTGATAATGTAACATAATTTTATATTCTAGTGTGTGTAGAGTTTTGAAAATTTTGTGTTTATTATTTTTTATATTGCTATATAACATTTCTAAACTATGATAATATTTTTTTTTTGTAGGATGTCGAGAGTGCTCTCCTAGCAACTAGTGCTGCCCCCGTTCCAGCTTTGGAGATAATAGACATGATCCCAAGGAAAAGAGGGTTAGCGAAGAGACGAGAGGTTGTTCGGTCAAAAAAGAGCTTAGGAGGCTTAAGATTGGCCGATTGAAGGTCGAATTTTCTGAGAAGATAGGGAAGCCTATCTTAGATCATGGCAAGATGTTCTTGAACATTCTTACCAAGATGGTTAGAGACACCATCCCAGCTTCCACTCCAACGTGGAAGGATGTGAAGAAAGAAGATATTGAGCTCATCTTGTACCGAATAGAGGTGAGTGAGTTTCCTAAAAGATTATTTTAAGCTATTTTAATAAAAGCCTTTATTAATAACTGACCATTTTAATTTCGTAGGTGAAGTTTGATTATCCCCGGTCTGATGAACTCTTCATAGACTCTATTGGGCAATCCATGATGGCATATTTATGGGATTGGCCCAATATGATGCAGAATCATTTTACAAAAATGGGGGGTAAGGGGGATATGGCTTTTATCAAGGCCAATCCATACAAAAACGTTCCCTTCAATCAGTGGAATATTTTGTGCGATCGTTTCGGTTCTCAAGAGTTTGAGGTAATTAACATGCTTTTACAAAAAAAATAAAATGAATTATTAAGAATAAATGATAATCAATGGTGAAATTATCAACTTGTATATTTTTGCCGAAAGTCTCGACACAAAACTCGGAAAATCGGTCTAAGCAATTGTATCCGCCTGCACAGGGGTCGTCTAGCATGATTAGCCAGATGAAGGCAAAGGTTAGAAAGTCAAACATTTTCTCTAATCAGTACAAAATATTCTAAAACCAAATAATCTACCCTTTTTTTCCTACTTTTCATTGGGTAACCCAGAGACCAGAGAATTTATTAGCCCTATCGACTACTTCAAGAGCCATCATCTCAAGCCGTCTAGTTGGCAGAACGAGTATACCCAAGAGAAATATGTAAGAATTTATTCTGTTT